>VYXD01016810.1:124353-149454 GCA_013397195.1 Hylia prasina
TTTTTTTTTTTTTTTTTTCCTTTTTAACATTTCCACATCGTTTTCAACATCCCAAATGTACAGGAGGTGGACAGTCCACTAAAGCAACCCATTTCCAAAGCCCCAGGGAAGGCCAGGCTGAGGCAGTGTCTCTCCTAAGGGAATGTGTATGGGAAAAAAACCCCCCAAATCAGCTGGTTCAGCAAAGCCCTGGATGAGGTGGTGTGAAAAGCACGGGGGTCTTGGAGGAGGCCACTGTCCCACTGTGCCCACGGACACCAGGCTGCCTCAGGACTGAAACTTGGTCCCACTCAAGTCCAAGGGCCCCCTTCTCTTCCCTTCCCTTCCCACTGACCTTTCCCAGCCCACGCCTCCAAGACTTTCTCCAATCCCACCTGCCACAGTGGCACCTACCTGGAGCTAAAACAAAGTATTCCAGTAGCCCAAAGTGACACAATTAAACCAGGGAGTCTCCAAACCGTGGTGGAAATCAAGCATCCAGCAAATGTGAGGTGAACCCACAAGAGTCAGAAGTAATTTGTTCACAAAGACAGGGAACAAATTTAAAAGTTTAAAAAAAAAATAAAAATAAAAAGGAGCAAATATCTGTTTTCACATTGTNGAAGCGATTTGTTTTCATATGTATATATATATATATTTATATATATATAAAAAGGTAAGGTGGGGAGGGGTATCCATTTTAAATAGCCTAACAGCTTCATTTGCTGCACTGCCAAATTAGAACAGAATAAAATAAAGTTAAAAAAGGGGGGGTGTAAATAAATTATACATAATTTACTAATCTGGGAACAGCTGACCATTATTATTATTATTATAATTACCATTCAACACTAGCAAGAAGAGGCAGTTCAACTGAAAAAAAAAAAAAAAAAAAAAAACAAAAAACCCCANTGTCCCACTGTGCCCACGGACACCAGGCTGCCTCAGGACTGAAACTTGGTCCCACTCAAGTCCAAGGGCCCCCTTCTCTTCCCTTCCCTTCCCACTGACCTTTCCCAGCCCACGCCTCCAAGACTTTCTCCAATCCCACCTGCCACAGTGGCACCTACCTGGAGCTAAAACAAAGTATTCCAGTAGCCCAAAGTGACACAATTAAACCAGGGAGTCTCCAAACCGTGGTGGAAATCAAGCATCCAGCAAATGTGAGGTGAACCCACAAGAGTCAGAAGTAATTTGTTCACAAAGACAGGGAACAAATTTAAAAGTTTAAAAAAAAAATAAAAATAAAAAGGAGCAAATATCTGTTTTCACATTGTACATAATAATTATATAAAAACAATTGTCTATTTTTTTTTTTCTTCTTATCCAAACAGAGTGCTTCAAAAAAAGTTGGCTCTAGATGACTGGTGTAATTAAATAACTAAAATGAGTGATGAGAGAGCAGAAGTTAATTAAGATTGAAAACAACACTCCCATTAATTCACTCCATCATAATAAACATCAGAAGTTGACATGGCTGGGGCTAAAATTAAAATAAAAGAAAGAGAAATGGTGTGAGCAGAAGAAGAAGCGATTTGTTTTCATATGTATATANAGTCATAAAATACAAACAGAAAAGAACCCTCTCTGACATGGAGGATATGATCAGCTACTCCAAGCATAATTTCAGAGCAAATCTTCTGAGAGAGAGAAAATAGAAAAGAATTTTTCAAAGCAGAGGTGGAAATCAAAACAGGGAAAACAGAAGAAAA
Organism: Hylia prasina; assembly: GCA_013397195.1. NCBI lineage: Eukaryota > Metazoa > Chordata > Aves > Passeriformes > Sylviidae > Hylia > Hylia prasina. The sequence continues at coordinate 126,045 of VYXD01016810.1, forward strand.
AGAAAAGAGATGTAGCAGGGCAAAACTATCACATGTCCAAACCGCTCATCGGAGTATTGTCCTAAGTCTTCAATGGCATTTGCTTTTTGCTTTGCACAAGGTCTGCAGAGGTCAAGTTACACTTCAAGTGGGATTTCAAGAGGCAAAGAAAGGCATTCCTCCCTTCCTATCTGTCCTGTTCATCCTGCACCTGGCATCAAGGGCTGACTTTGCCTGATTAAGGGACACTGATTTGCAAAATCAGTGTTGCCAAATAGTGGTGACCAGGGTTCTGGTGAGTGCTTGGGCTGGGATCTCACGGCCACTGAGATGCATGGGGCTAATTTTAGAAGTTAGAGGTGATGACAACAGCAATGCATCTCCCTCTGGGAGTAGGAATTTTCTAGGAAGCAACACAAAGTTGGCATCCTTAGTTAAAAAACGATTCAGAGGAAGGTTTTTGCTTCAGCACGATCCCAGGACCTTCCCTTCCAGGGCACACACCAGCTCTCAGACAGTTTCCTCATCTGGCTGTGGCAGCCAAAGGAAGACAAAACTGCCCAAGCAATGTTAAGTGCTCTACAACAACACTGAAAATATTTTAGCACAGGAGAATAATTTTTCAGTTGTGAGAGGCAGCAGCGAGGGAAATTCCGCACTGCAGTGCCTTGAGTTCTTATAACCCTGCTTTGAGTACGGAAATCTCTTCATAGCTATTAACCTTCCTTTCTACACAAACAGCTCACTGATAAAAGAAGGATTTCTGACACTGCACAGGAGAAAAAATAGTCAGTTAGAAAAAAAAAAAAATTGCCTTTTGAATCAGAAATCAGTACTCAACCAACCTGAAGGTACGAGTTCATCAGAACTGGACCCGGTTGGTGGTAACTTAATTATGCTCAGTGAGGAGGTAACATTTCCAGTTGCTGTGTCCCATGCAGAACAAACCACATTTTGGACAAGCCTTTCTTACGTTGTTTATGCTGCCACTTGAAGTGTGAACTAAAAAGTAAAGGTTTCTTAGAGACCAAGTCATTTGGAGGGTGCAGGACTTCATTCTGGAACATGCTTTTTGTTCACGATAGTCCAAGATTATTCTTATTAGTACCATAAACACGCACACATGAAAATCCAAGACCATAAAATATTTTTTCTCTAAATTTCTTATGTCTCTCTCTCTTTTTTTTTCACCTGAGAACAGCACCTACAGTTTCCTTTCAAAAGCAAAAGCAAAACCAAAAATATATGTCTAATCTCACCAGCTGCTGGTATATCAGGTTCTTCAAGGGATTGTCTAGGATATAACACTGTCCTAACTTAAGACAGAGCAAGAAGCAAATGAAAAGCCAAAGAAAAACAAAACAAGAAGAGACCAACCTAAAAAAAAAAGCAAATTGGACTAGTTCAGCGCTTTAGTACAAATTTGGCACTTGCTCAAAGACTCAGTATGGTGTGCAACTGATGAAGAGAAGTCCTCTCTTGAAAGGAAATGCTTGTTGGGGTTAACAGAAAGACTCCCCACTTCCTTCCTTGCCAGCCACGCGCACAGGCACGCACACACACACACTTCTGACCCAGATTTGACAGGGAGGAGGAGGAGAAGGAGGAGGAAGAAGAGGAGGAGGAGGAGGAGGAGGAGACAGAGGGGGTTAAAAGGAATTTTATCTTTTTTTTTTTTCCTGTCAGGTGCATTCCCAAAAAAAAAAATTTTTTCTCNNNTTACCAAAAAAAAAAATTATTTCTCTTTAAACTGTAGCACAAAACAACAAAACACATTCACAAGCCACTTGTTGGCACTGTGTACCTGAGTGAGAATTTCTAGAACATTGTAGAACAAACAGCCATAAAGTTTATTTGAAAAAAAAATAATAATAATAAAAGGTCGACGGGTAAGACTTCAGTGCTTGGGTATAGCAGCTGAATTACTGGCATTATTTTACCCATAGCTTATATCATTCTGTTGTTGTTGTCGTTGTCTTTGTTTCCTTCCTTCTGAGCCTTTTTTCTTCTGATGCAGGCTGATGTCTATTAGTCAGCTGATGTCCCAACTAGTTAAGACTAACAGTTAAAGTAACAGTCAGTGTATGAGAAAGTTAATGTGCTTGGCCACTGGCAAGGATAAACCAGATGGGGCTTTATTTATTTTTATTTTATTTCATTTTATTTTTCCTTTTCTCCTCGAAGTCCTGCAGGTGACGAGACGCGGGGACCCCAATCAGTTGGCCTGCCCCGCAATGTGGTTTTCACTGTCACTGCCATAGTCTGCATCGGGGTCGTCCTCCTCCTCGTCGTACTCGTCGTAGATCTCCCCGTTGACGTCGTCGGGCTGCATCTCCTCCTTGATGTGGGGCTCCTCGCCCTTGATCCCGTAAGTGCTCTGGATGACGGGCATGCCGGGCTCCGGGCTGCTGGACACGCTCGAGTGCTCCGAGGGCAGGTGAGGGGAAGGCATTCCCGCCATGGCGATGGCTCCCGGGTACACGACACCCGCCGTGGCGATGGGGATCTGTGCTTGTTGCCTGGCGGGAAGGAAAGACACGGAAAGGATGTTGGAATGCTGGGATAAAAGGAGGGCAAGTTCAGCGGCCGTGTGTCCATGCAGAGGAATTCTCGTATCAATATTCAAACCTCACCGAACGGCGCTCCACAGACGGATGTCAAACCCAAATCAACTGCACTGCTAAGAAAACCCAATCTCTGTAAACATCTCTAACTGCACAGCTTCAGCTCGCCTGCTCGAGAGGGAAACTTCCTTACTGGATCAGCTTGGTGCCAGCCAAAAATAAACATCCTTGCCAGCTGTGGTCCAACTTAAAACCTGTATGTTTTGAAAACCTTCCTTTTTAAAATAATCCAATCTGCTATCAGGACTGGACACAAAAGTCACAGTAATTAGACATAACTTGCCAATAGGAGAGAGGCAGCAAGGTCTAGGTAGATTGCACAGGAATGGGAAGGTGCTGCAGGAAAATGCCACTGGATGCGGAGAAAGCAGAGACAATGCTTACTCCACATTCATTCAGGGTCCTGGTCATTCCTAGGGAGAGGAACAGCGGGTTTCATGGAGCCAATGTGAATTTACAGGATGGATACTAAAGGCCTCCCACTGGAAGTGAGAGTTTCCACTCAGAGCAGCCCTTGTGAAAAGCTGATTATTTGAAGAAAGGTGGATAAAATTGGGAAAAGGCAGACTTAAAATGCAAGTCGGCATTATTTAAAAATAAATACAAAGCAAGGAAACAACGTGAGCATTTGAGAAAATCTTCTACAGGATGCCTTTATACAGCATCTAAGCCTTGGAAACCTGTCTGCAGTAATGAAAGAAGAATTATCCCAGGCCACAGAAATTCCCTTTGCATCAAGAACACTAGCTGTGTTATACTAGTGTTTGTTTCCCTGAGAAGCTTCAGAGTCCCAACAAGCCTAGAGGTTTAAAATTCATGCTCCTTTTGTTTCCTTCCTGCATGAAGTAATTCCATTGCAGTAATTCTCTTCAGTACATGCTGCACATTGTAATGTCATCAGTGGTGTGTCCATCTGCACTGAAAAGCCTTGCCACAGGAGACAGGGCAGAGTCTCTTGAGATGAACATTCTTAATTAAGAATGAAACCCTTCCCTGTTCCCCTGCCTGCCTGTGCCCTGGCTGCACAGTAAGCCTCACACAGTACAGTGATCCTGAAAGACTTTCCTCTGCCAAACAGCTTTATACTTGTTTGGAATTGCTTGCTGCATTTTCAGATACTTCCTGCCTGCCATCCGAGCAAGGCCTCCCTCCACAGAGCCTTTATTTCCGTGTTTCTGAAACAACTCAAGTTGTCTCAGCTGAAGATACAGCTCTTAAAGTAGGGAGCAGATCTAATTTGCATTTTATTCTTAATTCAGTAGGAAGGCTTTTGTTTTCTGGAGTCAGCATCTCTGCAACAAGATTCAGCACACTTAAATTGGTTTTAATATTTAACAATAGGAACACTTTGCACTTAAATGGCGCTTTTCAGAGTGCTTTTCAAATACTAAATAATTTAAGAATAGTATTTTTCCACCTCTATGGGATGTCCAGCCTAGAGGATCTTGCAGCAGTCCTCAGGTAGTAATGTGTTAGGGCTCACAGCAGGCCACGCTTGCCACGCTACCACTGAAGATGAGGACACTGGAATAGGGAACATTAATAAATTCCCAGTCCTTCCCACTGTGATGCCTCCATCACAGTCACAGCTGCTGTTAAACCAAGCACTTACTGTGGTGCCCAGGCAGGAGCTGGGCTGCTGTTTAGGAGTTTAGCCCTAAATGACCTGTACTGGTGGATGCAACAGATGGGGAACTTAAACCAGGAATGCAGCTGCAGTGCTGTGACTCGTGACATCACACACTGGCCCCGCTGCAGCCATCAGCCACTCTGTCAGCTGCCTCCATAAAGATTTCGCCCCAGGTTCTGTGCTCTGGTGCCCCAGAGCAAATTACCTCCAGAAATGTCTTGATTTCAATGTCAGCCTTGTTTGGAAAGCTGCATTTCTGTAGGCAGAATGTTACAAGGTTAATTTTTTTTCCCTGTGATGAGGCATGCATGTTAACCAGATAAGCAGTGTTTTGGGGGCTCTGTTGCCACCTATTCTTTTTCCACAAGGCCCCCTCCTCTTTTTTTAATCTCTTGATGCCGAATGTTGGCTGACTTCCCTGTGTTTGTTTCAGTGCTTACCACTGGGATCACTGGACCTGCCAGCACCACAGGGTTAAGCAGCTCAAATTTCTCTGCTGAGCAGCTTATTCTAACAATGCACACTGTAGCTGTTTTAACACGCAGTCTGATGACACTTAACAGTCACTAGATAGATGTTCTCTCCTTTATTGGTACTTCCAGCCATTAACTAAAGAGACATGCAGCCCAGTTAATACCAAAAGGATTCCAAATGAAGATGAAACAGAACACAAATTCCATTATTTCAGAGGGTTGCTCTTATTCCTGGTTTTGCCCTTTTTTTTTTAGCTGTGTAGCTTTTAATTTTCTCAAGCAAATAGAGAAATATTGTGGAATATTTGATTACTTCTGATTCTTTTTGATGTGCTGTAACCAACACCAAAGAATATCCACAGAAGGAAAATACATGCTAGTCTTTCAGGCATATTTTATTGTAATCATATCAAACTGATCTATTAGCTGTTTATCAGAATTGGTCTTAAAATTTCTGCTCAACACAAAGCATTTAACTTGCTGGACTGTAAGACACTCCCTGGAAGGACAAATGAACAATGTAGACATGATGGGAATACAGTTTGATATGAATCAACTGAGTCACGTCCATATTCCAGCTCAGGTTCAGTGTGTTCAGCAGTCCTTTTGCAGTCCACTTGCCACAGATCACACCGAAGGCAAACTTTTATTTTTGGCTTTTGGATAAAGAGGCATTACCACAGATTCATTCAGATACCCTCTCTGAGGCCTCATAATAGTTATAAGGCTTTACTAGAAGACTCACGTTTCATCAGAAAATCTTAAAGCCTCTTTTTTTTTCCACGACCAGAGTGGAAACGAGACCGTTGGCTGGGGCATTAAGACGAGTATAAAACAGAGCCAACAAAAAGATTCCTGAAACTGCCTCACTTCCTCCTGGCGCACACTTCCTTACACAGCACAACCCTCACTTTCTATCACCAATATCCCACGCTCCCGCCAGTAAGCTACAACTGAGAACAATTAAGAATCCTCCCCGATTTTTTTATTAGCTTTTTGGTTTTATTTTTTTTTTTAAAAATGAAACGAGCAGCAGTTTTGAAAGGTCCCATACCCAACATTGAAGTACTGCCTCATCTCCTGGCGCCTGTTGCGCATGATGGCCTTGTACTCGCCGATGCGCAGCTTCTTGCCGTCCACCAGGCAGGTGCGCTTCGGCCTGGGCTTGTACTTGTAGTCTGGGTATTTCTCCAGGTGCTGTTTGCTGAGCCGGGCCTGCTCCTCGTAGTATGGCTGCTTCTCGAGGTTGGTCATAGCTTTCCAGCGAGATCCTGTCACCAAAACAAACAAACAAACAAAACAGAACAAAAAAAAAAGAGATGAGCGTCGGAAGCCTGGAGGCTGAAAGTTTCAGGCCAAGCGCCACGTTTGACTTGAGGCCTTGAGACAGATTGTGTGATAGCATGAGGGTTGTGGATATGGAGTTTAAGTTTCCGCAGGGTGAAAAACTCATATTTGGGATGTTGGTATATAGCAGTGTGTATGGGCCAAAACGGAGGATTTAGGGCATTGTCTGAGTCCCTCACCTTCTTCTTCATGGATTTAGGTGGTTTTCTTGGGTGAAAAAGCTCCACATTGCAGGCCTTGGGTAGTCATTATTAGGTCAAAAGTATAAATAACATAGGTGTCACCTTATTATTGGGTAATTATCACTTAAATAGCCTTGGAAAGAGTTAGAAGCACTCCATTTTACCTTGTTTCTCTAACCTGCTAGTTAGAGCGCATGCCTCGTGAGACTGTAAATAGATATCAGAAACAACCAAGTCCAAACTTCGTTTCCTGTGTCTTTCATCCTAACCTCAGCAGAGATAAAGAAACCAGAACTGTAACAGATGAGATGCTACTCATCCCTGAATCCTGCAAGGCAGAGAAGCAAGTAGGTCACCCAGAACAAGGCACCTAAGGCCATTTGGCTTTGGGCTGGTTATCTGTCAGAGCTTCTAAACAGGGTCCTGGTCTTGTTTGTATTTGACTCATAAACCTCCTGGGTATGGCAGGAAAGATGGCACTGGAAATTTTGACTCAATATTTTACTGAAATTTGTCTACCTTATAATGCCTTTCAGGTGGGCAGTAGAACAGTTATCCTGATAATGGGCAACCCCTGACATTTTGTTTCAAGAAACAAGGCTGTGTATTTTGGAGGAATGGACACACACAGTCTGCTCTGCTGTGTCCCCATATTTTCCCTTGGCCATGTGTCTGTTTACACCTCCTGTTCAGAGAAGGCTCCATGTGCTGCTGTCTGGTCACTGTGATCCATGGCTGGATCGAGATATCAGATCTGGATATGCACATGTCCACAGCCTAATCATTCCTGACAAACACCTGGCCTTTCTGGCTCCCAGGTTGGTGAGAAGCAGAATAGGAACTGACTGTAAATGCTCTGCAGTCAGGTACAGGAGCCTGCAAAGACCCTAAAGCAATGCCTCTAAAAGCTATAAACTATCCCATATGTGTCAGTGGGGTTTTAACTCCAAGACCAAGTCCTGGATAACACTGCCAGCCCCAACTTAAAGAATTTACTGTGTCATGAAAGGAAAAGCACTGGGGTACTGCACTATGACTTCATTTCTGGCAGCCTTGTTTTCTGCCTATGTTAACGTGGATATTTGAGGTAGGGATATAGTAAAGACTTCAAAATTGTTTTCAAATGCCCGCTGAAAGTTATAAACTAATATTTCTTAAAGGATATAATATGGGAGCAGAAAGTAAAAGTTCTTGAATCAGTTGCCCCATTTTATTTTTCCATTAAATACAGAAGTGCTTCAGGGTAAGATACATTTTAAATAACAGGAATAGTTCAAGCTGTGAAACCTGTAGCCTAGAAAGAAAACTTTATTAGAAAATAGTCAAGTTCCCCACTGGAAAAATGTTTGAATAGTTTTTCAATTTAATGGGTTCATAGTGTCATATGTCATACTTGACTTCCTCTTGTTCCTCATTTTTTATGGTTAGCTCATGCTATTACTCAGGCTGGTCTCATCTCACTGCACCCCCAAGACTTGCAGAAGAGAGAACAGTTATCCTTTCCCCAGGAAAGAAAACAGTTCCATTCCCTCTGGAAAGGCCCCTTCTGATTATTGACACCATTTTTCCCAGTACTCTTTGAATCTTTATTCCATGCTGCTATCTGGGCTTCTGGAGAGAAGAGCTGGTGCCACCTGACCTCACATCCAGAGATAAGCAAAGCATGAACAACAATGCCTTTGTCCTGAAAAGGGGCAATGGGAATGCCTTTCTTAGCAAACATTGCTTTGAAGCCAAAATTATAATTTTTCATGATATTTACAGCATATAGCATGCAGACATCCTCCAGCTAGTCCTGGAATGAGTTTAATGACATTGTCATTAGCTTAGGCCCAGCACCATAACTGCATGGCTGGATGGCTTTTAGAGTTTGGACTGAAACTCCTGCAGGTCACTTATGCCATAGAGAGGTGGTGCCTATGCCTGGGGATTTGTGGCAGGGCAGCACCCCTGTAACCAGAATCCTGCTCAGCAGCTTTGTCTCCTGCAGAGAAATCATTCCAAGCTTTTTCTGGCAAAAGGGTGTGGCTAGAAAAATGACACTGACTTTCCACATGCAGTACACCTCCTGGATTTGGAGATGAATGACACAGTGATAAACACACGACTGTCAAAACACTGCACACCAACTACTGCTGCATAAGATGGAAATATAGATTGTGTCTGTGTTGAACAATGTTAACAATTCAGGGTAAAGCAGATGAGCTCTGGAAGATGCCCAGATGTGGGTGTGCTTTCAAGTTCTGCATGCAGGCACTGACACCCTGGTGTTTCAGCAGAGAAAATCCTAGGAGTTAGCCTAAATCTAGAGTTGTGTAATCACAAACCTGCTGAAGTCCTAATGGCCTAGGAAAACAGCCCCTTTTCCTGATGCTGCATCAGGGTTTTTTTATGAATAGAAATCTGAAAACCTCTGTCTTCAAACAAATCTTGACATTTGCTTTATAGGTTGTGAAGTGATCTGCAATGTAGGGACTCACATGTATTTTGAGACAGACAGATGCACAGAAAGGTAGAAATTGAAGTCTGCTCTTGCAATATTACCATGAAAATGCTCTATTCCAGCACAGTTTCTCTTCTGCTGTGCCATTTCACTTGCTGCCAGCCTACAGTCAGATCTGGGCAGGCAGATTCCTACCCCCTCATGTGACAAGAAGTAGTAGATAAAGTGAGGCAAAAACCACAAGCTTTTGCAGGATCAGGGCCATAAAATGTAAAATTCTGATGCATAATATCTGTACATACAGTTACACATATAATATTTACATATAAATGTCATTCATTGTATTTTTTCTTCCTGATCCTGCACACTCAAACACAACAAAAATCCTGGTAGTTTCACCTCTCTTCCTAGCAAACTTTTAATAGCTGCCTTCTGCAGTGATACCTCCTCTTACTACGACTTTACTGTTTTTACAAAATATACTAAACATAATTTACTAGTACGTTTTGAAGTATCATACATAATTAAACAAACAATGCTGTCAAAATAAATTTTAAAAAAGGGCACGGTTTCTGACGATAAACCACTGTTCTTTACATTCGATAATTTTCACTTATTTTCTTGGTAATTTACATAATCCAATCAATTCTCTGAGCAGTCTTTATCTGAAATGTTGAAATTTTGAAGGATATGCAACTCTGATCTTGGAATTTCCACCCACAGGGTAAGCTATGAATGAGTGCCATCAATCTACACATTGAAACTTTTTAAAAATACCTTATATTTGGACAAAATATGCTCAGAATAGCTTTATTTGTCACTGTTTTGTGTGTCTATAAACACACAGAGGCAGGCATGGCTACCTAAGCACAGTGCCAAACCCAAGCCCAAACAAGGTATGATTGTAGAAACTTGAGAAACCTTTCTTTGTGATGGAGGATTTACAGTCTTGAGTGAGCTGCCTGCTCGCCATCTGTGTTGGAAAGCTTTGAGTGGGTCAGGTATGCAAAGCTTTTCTCCTTGACTATGAAAACAAGAGCCCATTCCCCAACCTGGATGCATGGAAAATGACAAGCAGGATTCTAGCACGATTCTCCCCGATGTGGTGGCTGAAGTATTTAGGAAAAAAACCCCCAAATTCAGAGACTTTCCAGCAACAAGCACAGCTCCTGGCCCTAAACGGAGCTAGGGCAGACAGAGCTGTGCCCACACAGCTGTGTGTGACTGCGAACACATCTGGAGAGGGCAAATATTTGAGTCCTGGGCAGAAAAGAGATGCCCTCATCCATGCCCAGACACTTGTGCTCCAGGCACACACGTGCAATGTTCGGAGCTCTGCTTACTGCTGATTTTAAGTCAAGTTTCTCTGACAGGAATTTTCAGCTGTTTGCAATATTCTCTAACTTTCAGTCCATTACACTGACATTTTTCAATCTGTGTACCTGAATGAGGCTGGTTTTACATTTAAAAAACATTGTCACATAGACTTGTATAATGTGTAAGTATGTGTATACATTTGTATAAACACACATATACATTCCAAGAGAATTCCTGAAGCTAGTAATTAACTTCATTTTTCCTAAAGTCTTTACGTAGATTTCTTGGTGAAATTAATTAAAATATTTACTGAAACATCTAAACAATGCATTATTAAATTGATAGGGTCCAGCAGTCCCATTTTAGCACTTTTTTAACAATTTACTAAAAAAACCATTATCCACAAGTTTAAGTTGCAATGAACAGATGGATGACAAACGTATGCACAGATGAATTTAGTGACAAATCCATGTATCTAATTTTTATGCTCAAAACATAATACCACAGTGTCAAACATAATCCCTAGAGAATTCTAGCGCTGGGAAGGGCACCTCCTCTCATTTTACTATAAAAATGATCCTTGATTGCTGAGAAGTCTATCTAAGTTACTCTGTGTGACAACAAGCTCTGTGACCTCAATCTGGAGCAGTGCTGCTGGAAAAATGGGAAGGAAAAATTGTGGCTTTCTAATAAGGACACTCTAATACCTGGCTGAACTGTGAGCTTCTAATTGGTCACCCTATGCCAGTTAACAGACAGCTCCCTGCTGACTTCAAAAGACTGGCCTTTTGCAGCTCAGGGAAGAACTTTGTAATGTTTCTGTCAAGAAGGAAGATGCCAGGACATCCCTCTCTATTGCACATGTAGAATGGAAAAAAAAAAAAATAAATCAAATGTGATGCTGTAAAGAAATAGAAACATCATCTTTCACTGTCTCAGACCTTGCTTTTCCCCATATCTGGCAGCAAAACAGAGAGTTTGGAGTCAGCTATACTGTCTGTCACCTCAACAGGATCTGTAATGAATTTGCACATTTTACTCCAACTACTGTATATCTAATCAGAAAAAGATGTCTCCATATCTCCCTGATCTAGCGCCAAATAGTAAAAGGTGATTCCTTATGTTAACAATTTCAGCAGAATGGTTTATTAAAACCAGATTTTAGGGTATTATAAAATGCTTAGAAGCCCTTTAAAATGTCAACCAGGATCCCCAGAGACTGTGTAAAATGTCAGCCCAGCTCAAGCGCCTGTTTTAAGCAGAATGAATTAGCAGCGTGCTGTCGGAGGTTGTTATCCAAAACAATCAGTTAAGAGGGAAAACATCAAGCTCTCTTTGTACTTTCTATATGAAAAGGGCCATTCAGAATGATCTTGTAGATTTCTGAAGCTGATTACTCCAAAACAGGTTTAACCAGGTCTACTCTCAATTTAGAAACAGACCAAAACTATTACTGCCCTGTCCTCCGGCTAATCACATCATACACCTCTGACCAGTATAATCGCTTTTAACCAGTATAAGGTTATATTGCCATCAACATAACCAATTTAGCCTTCTAATCCTGTCCCCATAACTAATCTAATCATCTCATACCACCCTTTAAATCATGGGTTAATATCATCACATCTGCCATCCATGGCAATACATTTTGCTTCTCCAACCAATTTATCTCATTTCCACTTGCCCCCTGCTAACTTTTCATAATAGCACTCTAATCAAGGTAAGCCTCAAACCTCTGACCAGTCTAAACTTGGCATATTTACCAGCCCTGCAGCTGGTTAATGCTGCCATTATAACTGCACTACATCTCTTGAGCAGCCTGCAAAACCAGTAAGATCTGCAGCACAGGTAAACATGTTCCCTGCTTAGCCACTGGCCTGAGGGATGCTTGGGTCCTGTAGCTGTTTTTATCAGTAAAAATGCAACATCTCTAATTTGGTCACAGATGTATTATTTTTCTCCCGAAAAGTAATTAATTGGCCTCATTAGTCACCTACTGTATCATCTAGCACACCACAGAGGAGTAACTTTGGACAGAACGGGGTCCTGAGAATCTGATCAAAGAGGGAAAAGTTGGAAGACTTTGGCATGAGACACAGTAGGTGATGTTCCTGTCAAATACTGATCGGGATGTGAAGAGCAGAGAATATGAAAATCAGGGGGTTTTAAAATTCTTCTCAATATATGGAAGAATGGGAGAATGAAGAACCACCCACTGTAGGAGCAGATCAGGTTTGAGAACTTGAAGGTGCACAGATCCATGGGACCTGCTGAGATGCATCGGCAGGACCTGAGGGAACTGACAGATGAACTGGCTAAGCCACTGCTCATGCTGTTGGAGAAGCTGTGGCAGTGTGGTGAAGTCACCACTCTCTGGAAAAGGAGAAACCAAAGCAACCCCCATATTTAAAAAGGAAAACCCAGGAACTACAGGCTACTCCATCTTCCTTCTGTGCAGGGCCAAATCACCACCACAATCTCAATAACTACAAAGACACAAGAATATTTCAGGCTGTGGTTAATACATACTGCTGGGCAGCACGGGGGATCACTGTTGTTCTTGGTGCAGTGACTAAAGAGCAGGAGAGAAAGAAGCAATTCTATCCTGTCAGGCGCTCAGCTAAACTCAGAATCTTTCCAAGCTTCGCTCGGGGAGAGCAGTGCTCCATGACTCTTACCTAGTATCTTGCTGATGTTGGAGTTGTGCATGTCAGGGAAGGCCTGAAGGATCTTCCTCCGTTCGTCCTTAGCCCACACCATGAACGCGTTCATGGGGCGCTTGATGTGCGGCTCATTGCTACCGCGCCCTCGGGACTCCCGGTAAATCCGAGACTCTGACACTCCTGCACTCCCTAAAAAGCAAGAGGGAAATGTTTCCAGCTTGTGTTTCAGTACGCAGCTTCCTCAGCCCACCAGTAACCTAGGGCAGGTGCTGCACACTCGGCAAAAGTTAATGGTTAATATATTGTATACAGCCTGGTTTAGTTATTCTATTAATTCAGCATCCCTTAATATGGACCTGATAAGGAGTTTTGATTGGTTTTTAATACAAGTATTAAACAGCTTTTCTAAGCCATCTTTTACTGCTTAATTACATAAAGCAAATACATACTTATCAATGCAGGTTTACTTTTTATTTTCTTCCTTTCTTGCTCACAGAGTGCTGGCCATATTATGTCACCTCTCTTCTACTTTTCTGAGACAGAAAGGGGGTGATAGATGGCAATACTGGGCATTTCTTCTTAAGCAATTCTTTAACTAGCTAATGAATACTTATGTACTTGCCTGTTTTTGTGCTTCCATCTCCTTAACAATATATGAAATGGCAGAGAAAAAACATTATTCTTGCTTCATCAAACCAATAAAGCTCCCACAGATGTAGAGCACACAGCACTTAGGGAGGATCAGGTCTACACATCATAGGTCCCCTGTGTGAGCTCACTTACCCCACATATATTTGCCTCCTTTAGCTGCTTTTATTATCAGAAACACAATGTTGGTCCCATCTCGAGACCTTCAGTGGACTGAGGGAAGGCTAAAAATCATCTCCAGCCTTAAAGCACCCCACGATGAATCACCTCTTCCTGCTTTGTTTCATAGACACTTATTGCTAACAGCTCTTACTCCTCATGGGCCCACAAAGCACTTGGATTCTCCCTCAGATCCCACTGACACACACACACAAACCTGGAAATAAGGAAAAGCCATTTGTACTGACCGTCAGAATCCCCACTCATGTTGAAATCCATCATTGCATGGCTGAACTTCCCATCTTCACTCTGTTTTACTGCCAGCTGCTGAGTCAGGGTCTCCAGTGTCGTTTTGTCCTACATGGGCAAGATGACAGGATTTGGATCAGGAAAATAATTAAATATTGTAACTCCAAAGTTTGTATGCTATTTAGCAGGTTAATGGGGAAGCTAGATAACTATTCACAACAGTTTCCTGAGCCATGTATTGAATAAATAATAATGATGCTTTTTCTCAAAGAGATAGGGTTACAGACTCTACCATAAAGTCCTTTTAAAAACTTGCTTATTAGCTAGTGATAAGCAAACTCCATGGTGTTGAAAAGATTGGCTTAGTTAGGCATGATAAAATTGGCTGCACATCTGAAGAATACTTCAACTCTCTGTGTTCCTGGGACTGTAAAGCTGGCCTGGAAGTTTAGGTGATACACGCTCTTTTGCAATGTATTTATTCTTTCACTCTATTTCTAGCCTGCAATCAAAGTTCAGAGACATGGATGGCTTTGCTCTGTTCCCTTTTTAAAAGGCAGTATTTTAGGAAGCAGCCCATAGGGCAAAAAAAACAGTTCAAACTTATTCAGGCCTTGGGAAAGGTCCAGCCTGAATTAAGCATGATCCTTGGGCAGCAGTTTGTGTTCTTGTCCAGACTGTTTTGTCCAACCCTACTAACACCCCGTCTATCATTCATCTGGTCAGAACTAACTGTGAACCCTGGATTGCAACAGGCTGGTGTGTGCTGCCAATTAATGTGTCAGGCTGCAGTGGTGTCTAAAGACACTGCCAGAACAACATTGCTAGGGCAATTAATTCCAATGTTCTCTTCAAAACACCTCACTTCCCCCTGAATTGTTTGACTTTACAAACACAAAGGTGTTCCATTTTCCAACTGTTTTTGTTTTCCCCATGACTTTTGCTCATGAGTGTTCTATCTTCCTGACAATCATATGTTTAAAAATAAATCTTTCAGGGAAGCAATACTAACATTTCAAAATCTCAGGCACTGTGCCTTTTGCAAAGCTAAGAAAATGACATGATATGGCATGATAATGAAGTGGCTCCAGTCAAAAAAATTCTTTTGAGCTTCTTCCTGAAAGAAAAGATTTCTGTTTCCTTGCTCTATACCACTCCTGTTGAGTGTAGAAGATCAATAAACTAGAAAAACTTTCTGTTTTCACATGGCAACTGTTCCACATAGCCTAATAATGTCACTGGGTTGTGTTACATTAGAAAACAGAAAAGAGAACAATGCGAATACAGAAATGCTTCCTGCAAAGTGATGTCCCTGCATCTGCAATTCAAAGAATGGTTCAAATTCATGTAAATCACTGCACAAAGATTTTCTCAGGAAGAGTTAGAAACAAAGCTAATCTGCTCAACTTTGTATGCTCACAGAGTTTAGGGAACATGTGGTTAGCTTTCCTATTCCTCACATTCATTTTCACTACGAATCCCTTTCACACTCCTGGTGCTCTGTCTATACCCTGACACTTCACCATGGAAAGCATGCAAGATGAGTTATCCTCTTGGTTTTTGCAGAAAAAGCTTATGCAGCAGACTCAGCCTATCCTAAGCAAAAGAGTTTCCATAATACTACCAGCCACAGCAGATCCAGAAAGCTTGGAGAAGCTTCAAATAAACACCTGAACTATTCAGGCATTTAGCTTTACCAAGCTCTTTGATCCACCATTTTTAACTCAGCTCTCATTTCCAAAGCAGCCCGTCAGAAGTCAAAAAGTCAGGAATAAGTTGACTTTGTGTTTCTTCCAAATGGATTGCAGATATATAATGGAAGTGAACAGTTTTTCCTCAGAAAAAAAAAATCTATTTACTGTCAACTTCATAGTGCTAGAGTTCAAAAATTTTTATGTCAGGAATCACTTAAAAACACTGCCACCAAGCTAGAGTGTAAAAGAATATTTTCTCTTGTTGGCTGTATTATAGAGGAGGAGAGTTACTCAGCTGCAGACTTTTTTTGAAGCATGTGTAAACCTCTTAGAAAAACAGAGCTGAGAGCACAAAGGGCATGGGCTTAACAGCTTCTTCTTTAGGCAGTAAATGCAGCTCCTGGAGTCAGAGGCAGTTCCATTCCCAAGCACACTCTGCTGGCATGATCTGATTGAGTCCTGAGGTCAGTGGATACTCTGGAATGCTGCCTGCCAGGCACACTGCAGGTACAGCTCCCTCACCAGAACCTGACTCCATGAGCCCCCAGATGCTCTGCCATGCTCCACCTGGGGCAGAGTTCAGCATTTGGAGGTGCAGCCACGCTGGATGAAGTGAGGGAGCACTTGTGTGATGGAAGGGGGGCCGTGAAGGAATTATGCCAGATGAGCAGGGAGCTCCAGGGCTGCTCCGTGCTGTTTCAACTTTCATGTTTTTCATTCTGTGCTGCTCAGGGATGCAGTTCTGAGCCTCACATTAAGTGCTAGTAAACTCTTCACAGAATAGGGACACAAAACAAATCCTTTTTCTGCTGAAGACCAAGGACACCTTTCAGGCCCAAAAGCACAAACAAGGGTGGCTGAAGGGAGGAACAAGAAGGATGGGGCCTCACAACCTGAAGCCATAATTGGACAATTAAACCCCAGGATGCAAATGGACCAAAACTTATAAAAGTGTAAGACTTTGTGACCAGTCACCCATTTTGTGACCATTTTGGGTCCACCCTGGGTGTAGCCCTGGCCAGGCCCTGTCCTGCCCAAGGTGTATCCTTAAAGGCCTTTCAATAAATATCTACTTTATTCTCTATCTCTGTCCAGTCTCTGTTCCAGCCTTCCCAAGGCATCACATGGAGGTGGCTCTCCAGAGAACTGTAACACGATGAGCCCTCAAACCATCCTTTTAACACAGTGACAATTTGCTCCTGGCTACTTAAACGTGTAATTCAACCACCAATGATAAAATGGCAGCTAAAAAGAACTTCTGCATGACATTGCTCTTGAAACAAAGGATTAAAGCAGCCAGCTGTACTTCTTCTGTGTTAATATTCAGAAATGTTTGAAGTCTAAAAAGCACAAAGGCAATAATAAGTCTAAGGCCTGCTCTTGCCTGAGCATCTGCAACAGCACATGTCCTGTGAGGAAAGGCTATGGGAGTTGGGGTTGTTCTGCCTGGAAAGGAGAAGGTTTTAGGGTGATCTAATTGTGGTCTTTCAGTACCTGAAGGGAGCTGACAAGAAAGATGAAGAGAGACTATTTACAAGGATCTGGAGGGACAAGTCAAGGGGCAATGGCTTCACACTGAAAGACAGTAGGTTTAGATTAGATGTTAAGGACAAATTCTTTGCTCTGAGGGTGGTGAGGCTTTGGATCAGGCTGCCCAGAGAAGTCATGGATGTCCCATTCCTGGAATTGCTCAAGGCCAGGCTGGATGGGGCTCTGTGCAACCTGGTCTAGTGGAAGGTGTCCCTGCCCATGACAGGGGGCTTGGAGATAGGTGATCTTTAAGATATCTTCCATCTCAAGCCATCAAAAAAACCCAAACCACCCAACTGGCCCCCTCAAACACACAAACAAAACAGAATTAGGAGAGCAGAAAGAGATCAGCAACACCCTGGTAGGATGCAAAAGCTTGACCATAGGTCAAGCATTGTGATTTCCTGTCCTACGCTCTTCCTATTAAACACACAGCAGCTGATTTTCCCCAGTCTTGACCTTGAGAAACACTTTCACAATTACTAAATGTTTGAAAGGGGCTAAGCAGCAATCCCCTGTTGTTTTGCTTGAAAGCATTCAGTTGATGACTTTCTGCTTTTCATTTGATGGAAGCACCTATTTACCTTTTCGACAGAGTCTTTCAGTTTATGGGCAAGTTTATGTTACCTCCAAAGAAACAAAGGAGAAGGTTTTTTTTCTTCCCTGACCCCAAATCATCTGGCAACCTGCTGATATTGCTATCCCAGCCTCCCCTCACAGAATCACAGAACCACCTAATGGTTTGGGTTGGAAGGGATCTTAAAGATCAACCAGTTCCAATTGCATCTCCCCAACCCACAGCAGACGAGAACATCTACATAATAACTTCAGACAAGAAATCCACAATGATCTTTAGTTTACACAAAACCAGGATCTATTTATCATCACTATCATAATTCAAAATCAAATTACACGCTCCCAAAACTGCCACCACTCTGCTGTGCTGGATAAGCTGTTTAAACAGCAGCAAGATGAGGCCCCACCCAGTGACAACAGGTGGGTAGGAGTATGTTGGGTCCAGCAGAACATCCTTTTGTTTCAGGCATGAAATGCTGTTCATCCTGTGAAAAATGCCAGGTGGCATCTACTGCAGCCTAGAACTAATATTGCTGGGAACAAAAGGCAATGTTGATCCAAACCCAGGAAAGACGTGGGAAGAATTGCTTGTGAGACAAGCAATTCTAAAAATTAGACAGCACAAAGCAGCAAAAACAGACAGCAAGGAGCACTCCTGTCCTGTTTAGCCATCTCTTGCTAAACATGAAGGAATTCCAAATTTCTGAGTTTTGTATCAGACCTCAGAAGGCTGAAAGACATTTTATAAATATCTCATTTCTTTAGGAAGGACTTCCTAATCATCGTTTCTATTGGATTGTAGGAGAGACTCTCTGCAGGGGCAGCAAGAGCTCTGTTGACTGGATCATTTAAAATTCTAATGGGTAAACCAGAGACGATAATACTGTAAAGAGCACCCCATCTCAAAACAGCCCAGTTGTTCAAAGTATAACCAGAGAGGTTTCATCAATAGCCGCACTGTGATGAGAAGTTTCTAAAACTTTATTAATCAAAGAAATTACCCTGCCAAAGAAGACTGATTTGTACCACAACTCCTAGAAGTGCTCTAATTATATTTAAAAGAACAAAAACACATACACACATGGAATATGTCATGTAAAAAAAAATATATTAAAAATGACTAAGCACCACAAGTCAGACTCAGTTTTGTGGTCAGCTGCAAAAGTTAGTTGGCTCTCTGTCATGGATAGCTGTCGTAGTTTAACAAAACATTGATCTAAAAATGACAAGAACTTGGTTGCAGTCTCTTTCATAGAAGAAACATAAAACAAGAAGAGTCAAAACATATGTAGAACAGCCTGATCCTGTTTGCCAGAACTCCTCCCACTACTACATAAAAGTGAAGCAAAACCTTGGAATGTTTGAGAAATAAAAACATCCTGATAGATTTGCCTACTGCCCTCACTGCTCCCATCTCGTACTGGTTCACGGTACCAATGCTCAGGGTGCACCTGAGACCATTTGCACATCTACATTCCAGAAGGGCTCCACAGTCCTTCCAGAATACTGTGAATGCTGGGCATATGGCAGTGGATCCCTCCTCCCCCTCTCTGAGACATCCTTTTGGCTGGGGTGTTTGGCAAACTCTGCCGGCACTCTGAACTCCGCTCGAGCCGCGTTTTGGCAAGAGCTATTTTTCCGATTGCATAATTCAAGGTTAGCACTTTCAGTGAGGCAGTCCACTCTCCACTTTGCTGCTCCCCTCACCCTAACCCCATCTTCCCTGACAGGAATGCTTCTCCTCTCGGTTTTGATGCCTGCAGAGAAAAACAGCCAGTGTGGAATTCCTGAGGAGGAGCGCTCAGGAACATAACTCCATAGTCATGCTTTTCGCATCCCAAGGGAACAGAAAGGCCAGGCAAAATGAAAAAGGTGGAGAGAGCCAAACACAGTTACCTACAGAGTGCAAGGAGAAACTTGCTGATCATTTCTTGCACCTAAGAATTCCACACACACAGATGGACACAGCCTGTTACCTTTGCTCAGTGTCAATAAATTAAAAAGAAACAGATGGTTGCCTGATACTGTCCTTTTGTGTGTCACAACTCTTCCCTTCCCCTCCAAATACAGTTTGTCCAGCTATTTCCCATATCTAAATGCTAGAGGTGGTATTTTCAAATAGATTTGAGTTTTGAGGAGGTAGTTTTTTATCTTAGATTGATGAACAGGACCTGTGACAGCATCTGATGGGGTTTGTGGTACTGAGGCACACCTCTTTCCCCAGAAAGGGGCTGTAAATATCAACCCTTCCAACACATACCTTGGTCAATATGCACAAATCTTAAAGCTTCAGGCAGATGAATTGCTATATGCACAATAAAAGTTCACTTTATGACAGAAAAACATATTTAATTATTAGACAAGCTGGTGGTGCCAGGTGTTATCCATTCAACCCTGTGGTATTTTCCTCAGCTCTCCAAGAAGGTAACGAGTCTTATGCTCCATCTAACACAAATGGAGACTTTGTAAAAGTAATCTTTCTGTGCAACCGTTCTCCCTCTTGCAGTAATAAACATCAGAACAGCCTGAGCTCTAAAACTTTCACCCACAGTCTCCCCAAATGTGGAAAACATGAGGTAGGCAGGCATTACAGATGACAGAGAGCTGGAAGAACTTAGGGGAACAACTGGCAATAGTGAGAGCCGTGCCCAGAGGTTTGCACATGATGAATTATTTGCATTCCAGACTCTGCTCCTGCATATTAATGCCATGGTACTTCAAAACAGGTACTGTGCACGCTGTCTACATCCAGTCCAAACCTTGTTACAGCCCAGATCCTCTTACACCTCTAACTGCTGTAAGAGAATTTCCATGTGTTTTCAGAGGGATCTTTAATTTAGATTTGGGTTCTTCTGTGTCACCTTGCCTGAGTGTTCTTCACTCTTCAGTGAATTACCCATG
Source organism: Hylia prasina (assembly GCA_013397195.1). NCBI lineage: Eukaryota > Metazoa > Chordata > Aves > Passeriformes > Sylviidae > Hylia > Hylia prasina. Next base: position 146,460 of record VYXD01016810.1, read on the forward strand.
TTCCACAAAGAATGGCAGGATTATTAAGTTTACCAGAAGGGAAACTGAGTCACACGTTATGGGACTTGCCAAAGGTTCCTTAGTAACACTGATACATGTTTCAGTAACTGAAATTAGCACTCCTGAATCTTACAACAAAAATTACTATCTCAAGCTTGTAATTTTTTTATTAGTGTGGAATTGTGACTCTTGCTGATGGCACATGGTACCAAGGAAAGCAAAATAAAAATAAAGCAGTTATAGATCCACCACTGCAATGGACCTTGCTTAAGTAACGCCTGCAGGGCTGTAAAACTCATAAAAAGCACATGCATAAATGATAAAATAGAGTGAGACTTTCAAATGTTGACTCAGTAATTGTTAAATCCCTTCTGGCTGCACAATTTTATAGTCTTCTACTATACTAATGAAAACGCAAGAAACAACAAAGAAGGGGTTTAGCCTTCCAATTATATAAACTCTGTGGACCACCAAAGAAGATGAAAGATTATTTATAATGTCACAGCAAGTTATCATTTGGGAGATTTTTTTGTTGTTGCATCAAAGTTGAGTATGAAGAAACAATGTCTTTACCACCCCCTCAGCTCTTTCAATCTTGCTTATCCAAGATCTCTACTTTTCATGGAATAATCCACCCACAGAATCTAAAAGCAGCATTAGAAACAAGAAAATAAAATAACATTCTTTATTTGTGGCCCTTCCTAATTTTATGGTACTTCTTTCAAAATTGTGACATGCAGTCTAAGTTGGGGCTACATCATTTGGTAGAAGAACTATAACTTTTGGTTTACAGTACTTATTAAAATCTGTATTGCTTTAATACTGCCTAGAAATCACTGCATCTGATTTGCAATCTACATGAAGTGTCCTACAGACTCAGTAGAGAGGTTCCTTATGAGGTGTTGCAGGGAGAAGATCAGAATGACCACGATAACCTAGACCTTTAATTACTCTTCTCTCAGGAACAGACACCAATTCAGAGAAAGGATTTGCTGAAACTTATACAGTGACTTTTCTTTGCTGTGTATTGTGGACACAGGGCTTTGGTTTCTAAGGGCTGTCAAGTCAGTATCTTTAAAAGCACTGGAAGCATGACAGAATCCAGTGAAATAAAATGAGGAAAATCCTCAATAATTTGGCAAGGGTCAGGCCCCTAATATGTTGTGGTATTTAATTTTTTTTTTGTTTTGTTTTTGTGTTTTAAAATTCTTTATTTGAGAAAGAATGAAAGATTTATTTCATTCATAAAGTGTATTATTTGGCTTGGAAACAAACTGATGGGAAGCAGCAATTCTAGAGGACACTGAGGTCCTGCTTTTCTTTCATTGTGATCTCTGAGAGACAGAGCAAGTCAGGACTTTTACATGAGAATGCACACAGGACTGGCCCAGCCCATTATTTTGAAGAAGGAATAAAAAGAAAAGGAAATCAAAGCAGAATGATGAGATGCTGTTTCCCTCTTAGGAAAGATGTCACAGCACGGGCACAGGCATTGACCTCAACCAGATCCAGCTGTAATCTGCTGACTGCAAATAGGTTAAGAGTTCCATGACCCAGTTTCTCACCCAGACTGCTTCTTGGGCTGTCATGGCCTGTAACTCTCTGTGAATTGTTCAGTCACTGCACCTTAATTTCCTGAACTCCACAGGATGGAGAGAGTGATGCTTTCCCACCACTGTGAGGAGTTTTGAGGTCTCTGGATGAAATGTGCCATGTAAATTTTAATCAGGGACTTCACAGCAAGTCAGAGAGCTGTGTGCTGTCAGCTGATCAGTGTGGAAAGAAAACATTAACTGGGGAGAGAGGTGGCACACTAAAAATGAAACAAGAGGAAAATCACAACCCACACAGGATTTCCTGGGAGGGAGGGTCTGCATACATGCAAAGAGAAAGCAAGAACACAGTCTCTGCTTTCCTGGCAATTGTTTAATAAACAATGGGTGACTCAACTGCACAGAAGTGGTACAGTCATTGCAGACTACTTTTCTTCCTTTTTTCCCCAAAAAGTATTCAAATTATTAAGGCTGATGTACCTTTGCTTACACTTCTTCCAGCCCTGCTGACCAGGTCAGGCTGATCCCTCAGGAGCCCAAATGGACACAATTCACAGAAGAATCAGGCCCAGCCCTCTATTACACTGGAGAGAGGTACTGCACTGATGCTGGAGTCCATGAATGTGCTGAAAGCCCCACTGACTTGAGACATGTGATTATGTAAAAATAATAAAAAATCTCAGGAAGTAATAAGCTCTCATGGCTGTGGGGCACAGCTTAGAACTTAAACCCAAGGACTCAAAAAGCTCAAAAGTCGTAACAAAAGCTCCACATCACTTGTGTGTTTGTTCTTTCAGGAGGAAGTTGATCCATCTTTATTGGGTTTCATAAAACTTCCACAACAGTATAAACAGCTGCAGTCCCCCCTGACCCACACTAGGCTGTGAATGTTTCCAATCTCGGCCCTTTGGAGTGAGCCAAGTCTTAATTCCCATTTGGACTTCATCAGCTACTGTGGGTCTAGGGCTCTTCCCTTGCCTCTCTGCCTGCTGTTCTCCTCAACTTCAACTGGAGTTTCACACAGACATCTGTGGGCAGAATCCATCCCTCCCTCTGTAGGATTCATTTTTTTATTAGCTAAGCCTGCCCATGCAGCCCTGCTGTCACACGGCACTGAGGACACACACAAATATCCATCTTGTCTTTGAAAAATGCATCTGGGCATTTAATAAATGATGGTCAGTCAGGAGGGGGGGGAAAAAAAGCAGTGTTTTAAAATGAAGAGCTAAAATCGTTGGGGGAATAAAAGAAGTCCTCACTGCAGAATCTCTCCCCCTTATGCACTTGCTAACTGAGAGTAGTGGCATTGTGACAAAAGCAGCCAAACCAAAGGCAGGCTTAAGGAAAAGGGGGAGGGGAGATCTTCCACTGGCCATCTGTGAAAACAAGGCATGTGGCCATTAAATGCAGAGGCTGTAAATATAAATATACACAAGCTCAAC
>VYXD01016810.1:149509-225904 GCA_013397195.1 Hylia prasina
GGGGGAGGGAAGGGGGGCACAGATAATAAGTGGATAAACTTTCAGCTGAAGTGAATCAAGATGTTAATTGCTTAATGTTGGGCAAAACCAATTTTGACCTTTGCAGCGCGCAAACCTGACCTGTGCTTTTTCTAAATTAGATTCGTGAAAAGTTTCAGGAGAAATTGCAGTGGGTACAGTAGCCCTGTTGAACAGGACTCCTTGACCATGCATGATCCTGCTGAGGCTGCTGACTGGGCTTATTGGAAGTCTGACATCTGGGTGATGGATGGGTGCTGACATAATACCTGCTTGACTTGTCACATGAAAACTTGGTGCCCTGTGCTGATAGCACAAACAAAGAGCACTGGAATCCCCTCACAAGAATTTCTGCTGGCAAAGAACCTCAGTGAAACAAACTTAGAATGAGAGTAGGGGGAGGTGTAATAAGAGGGGGATATGCAGTTGTTAGGATAGCACATTAACTTTTGTGCTGTGGGACTTTAACAGCTGTTAAAGGTGTTGTCTCTGCAAGACACAGCCTGGTCCCCACATTGTACAATCATCAGTCCAAGTGGATCTCTGCTCACACTGCAAGAAGAGAACAAAAATATTACAGTGATCAGTGATCAGCTTTGCTGAAGTTTTACAGGCCAGTGAGGAATTGAGTGGGCTAAAGGATGGATCTATTAGGTCTGCTGAACTTGCAGGGAGAAGTGTGGATGTGTGTAATATCTGTGGGTGACAGGGCCTCTGCCAGTCCTTGAGAATGCTGAAGTAAAATTTTCCAGTAAAATACGACAGAGATTATGAAATTGGGCAGGTTTCAACTCTCGCAAAGTGATTTGGCTTATGATGTTAGTACTGTGCCTCTGGACTAATTTTCAGTGGGTTTCTCCTGTCTGGGAAGCCTGGCTTGCACCAGGTCCCAGTTTCAATCATTACAATTTACTCAATCTAGCCTGACCCACAGTCTCAGTGTCTGCAGCAAGAACAGAGTTACAGTCTGTTCTACCAACGCTTCTCTTTTCTTCTCCTGCCTGCCCTTCTGTCCTGCAATTTTCTCTTGACTTGCTGGTTCAAATCTAACCATTAGGGGAAAAAAAAGTTATTGAAGCAAAATTCTCTACTTCAAGAAAAATATAAATGTCATGTGTTAAACCAACTACTCCTTATGTGTTTAGTAAAGTGAGCTCTAGTGTTTTATTTCTCAAAGGCAGCAGGAACTGCAGGTTTGAGATTCTTAATATTCCCCTTCTTCCCAAGGGGAGAGCAGGGACAAAATTCATTTCAGCTCAGCGGATCACAGTGGTTTCTGAAGAGTTAACTCTGCTATCCCCCATCCATCAGGCAGCCAGCGAGGCATCAGAAGGAATGATGGATGGAAAATTATTACAGGGCTGCCACCCGATATACTTTCTGCCATTTGTAACTAACGCTGGAACTGACACACTTTTTTCATTATTAAACATCCACATTAAGTCAACATTGGTCACTGTCATTTCACGTTTGGCACTTTCTTAAGGGGAAGAGGGAGAGGTGGGGATGGCAGTGGGGAGGGTGGTGGGAGGAGGGGGGAATGGGAATGGAAGGAAAGACATCCTGAACCTGGTGTTCCATAAGCATGAGTAATAGGCTCCTGCTTACAATGCTGGAATAAATATTGTTACAAATAGCTATTTAGTCACAACCCAGCAGACAAGTGCATGTCAGAGCCTTTTAAAAGGACACGCTCCAAGCAATAACAGGGAGAACTTGTACCGCAGGTTGAGACACACCCCCAGCACAGGGAGGGGGGTGGTACTCGAATGTACTCAGCCGGGAGTGTGACTCCATCCCTACACACCAGAAAGGCTCCTGTGGCTGCGTGTGCTTACACAGCTGTCCCAGCACTCAGAAACCAGCTTGTGCCTGTGCACACGTGTTCAAATACCTGCTCGTGTGCCCTCCTCCTCCTCCTTTGTCACAGAGGACATCCCTGAGAGTCTGGCTGCAGTCAGGGAGTTCCTGGCTGACGCTGTGCATGTTTGTGCTGGGTATCCCTGAAGGAGTGCACTGTAGGCTGGGATGCATGCACACACATGCTGGCTCTTTGTGTTTGTGTGCATCTCCCTTGCAGTTTTGGGGCTGAACAGAGAGGCCAGAGTTCCCTGGCTGATGCTGCCTGTTGTGGTGTTTACCCCAGCTGACAAGCTGAGCTCTGAGCATAATAGGTAACATTGTTTATGTATAGTACGTATCAAGCTATAATTAACTGTAGATGACAATTGCAAATAAAGCTATGCTCTCGGGTTTCCAAGAAACCACAGAAACACACTCTTCTCATTTATACAAGGAAATGTTTCCAAGAAAAGTAATGTAAAAATATGTTTTACTGCATTTGCAATTAAAATAGGTTTTAGTCAAATCCATGTTCATTGCGATGCTCAAAAGTTTTTACTGTAATCCTCTGAAAATCAAATCCGTCAAGATGGTCCAAGTTGGATGCCCAAAAAGTGACTCACCCAAATAATCTTAGCCATTTTTAAAAATATTTTCTTATGTATGACTCTTTTTATACAGTTTCGCTCAACTTCCCCAAAATTCCCGTCTGACTACTGCTTTAGCTGGCATGTCTGGCTGTCCACGGGGATCAACCCATCTGGGAACATGAGCAAGACAACAGGAGACATATGAAGAGCCCAAAGAGCTTTAACAGAGACTCCCAAAGATGATTTCCAGCCCAAGCCTGCCCAGATACCCCTGGCAGACAAATCCCCACCAAGAGTCTCCCATAAACCTTGGGAATGGTGCAGAGCCCACCTCCACTGAAAGGCTGCAGACAAAAAGCTCAACAGGTCTCAGAGAATCACAGGTCTCCAAAAGTACCCACTGCAGCAAGAAGGGAGAAAAATGTGGGATAGCCTCAAACCAGTGTTTGTTACCTATAAATAATAATGTGCATTTCTAAGTACTAATATGCCCAGGGATACATAGATATACATTAGGTTAATGCTCTCTTAATTCTACCCTCCGTCTCCAATTCTCTGGTCAGGAAGCAAAAGTTACAAGACATGATGTCTCAAAAGTTCAGGGGCTGCCACTAGGTCCCATGGTGGGGACCTTGAGCTTCTGAAAAAGGAAACTCCATAATAAACCTGTAGCACTACTTCTTGCTAACCACATTCCCAACTATCTAATTCTCTGCCTCTGGAAACAGAGAAAACCAGAATAAAGTTTAATTAAAAATGGCAATACTTGCTTGCCTCTCAAATCTTGCTCTTACTGAGAAAATCATAAAGTCCTAGAGCAAAAAGACACAAAATTTAGAGAAGCTGGATTGTTTGTCTGGATATGAACTTCACATATTAAAATAAATCCCAGAATCAATTAGGTTGGAAAACACTTCTGAGATGATCAAGTTCAAATCAGTGAGCCCCGATAAAGTTTTGGCATTAAACTCTCTATTGAGCAAACCATTTTTTTATTCCTGCTACCTTGTAAAAGAACTCCTGTCTGCCCTCCACGAGCCCACCAGGAGGTACGAATTAGAGAGGAAAATAAACTTCAACTGAGGTTGAGGGCGTGAAGTGAAAACAGAAGGAATAAGGAGAATCCCAAGAATAGGAAAGTAACAGAATAAAGTGAATGCAGATGGTTCCACTCCTGTTACTTAATCAAAAGGCTGTGCAGAGTCACTAGAGCCAGCATAAAGTCATGTGTTAGAACAACAGCTGATCTGTATTAAAGAAGATTAGCTCGCAATGCCATGGTGGAGGGCCTGGGATTATTTTATGTGCTTCCATTGCCGAACAAGCCGTCAGCACAATTACTGCCCTCCGTTGTGAATGACTGATCTGTAACCACAGCTAAACAGCATGCTGCTTAGGGGCCTGGGTGCTTCATGAAGATGAATTTCCATACCATCAAAGTGCTTTTAATGGGCTTCCTGATCCAACCACAAGGCCTGCTTTGCAAGTATATAGAACTCAGGATGAAGGCTTCCTGTCCAAAAGGATTTGGTCGGTTGTCACTTGACAATTCCCAGCCAGCACAAGGGAGGAGAGGGGGGAGATAGGTAGAGTTGCCTCTGCTTTGGAGGATTTAAAAAAAAAAANNAAAAAAAAAAAAAGGAAAAAAGAAAAAAAAGGGTACAGATGCTTTCTGAATGCAACCAACTGCTGTATCCACAGCTGAATTCAATGCGCTTAACAAATAACGGCAATTTAGCTATGCTTGCGAGGAATAGCTTGAGTCACTTTGCATTAGCATCTGGCTGAGTGTTAAAGTCATTTCTACATGGGGAGCAGAGAAAAGGAATTTCTGCTCCGAGCATCCTTTCAAGAATGCTTAAATATTTGAATATAAATTCCTTTGTGCTTGTGATCACTTCTTCTTATATCTGACACTCTGCTTTTCCCTTTTCCCTTCTGGTGCTCCTCTCTGTGAAATGCCGTAAACATGCTCTATCCCTCTCTTTCTTTCTCTCTCCCCATAGCAGCACCCTTATTCTTCTGAGACAGAGTGTATACACTGCCAGATACCTATTGCACTGACCTCTTTTTCCCTTCCCCTTCCTCTCCAGAAAGTGCATGAAATTGGAGTCATTTCTACATCACTGACACCCGGGATAGGCTGAGGAAAAAAGTGCAGCGGTGAGAGACTCACATGTACATTTAACATTCGTTACACAGGCTGCTGGCTTCTCACAGCTTATTGATCAAACTCCATCTAAAACCAGGGAAAATGGAAAGCTATCCAAATTAGCAATCTGCTCATTCTGGACAATATTGTTTGACTCACAAGCTTCCTAGGATGACTGGATTTCAAGTTACTGCTAAATAGCTGATCATTTTTATTCAATCTATTTATCTGCCTGTCTCAGTGAATCGCACAAGACCTTAGAGTGGAAGTGGTTTCAATTAAAGGTAGTCGACACCAAATGTGGCAACGGGGATCCTTGTACAGCACAACGACAGCTGCATCACCTCAGAAAATATTGGAAGGAAGGAGAGGAACAGAGGAGAGAAGTCTTGCTAAGCACACAACGCTGAGACACACGCCAGAGTCAAGACGTGTATCTTAGGTGGCAGCATTATAAGGACAGCTCACTGTAAATGTGGCAGCAAGCACTGGCAGGTCTATTTATCCTCCATAAGCCAAGGCAGTGCACAGAAACACAGCAGGCACTTACGGAGAAGAGAAGCAAATCACAACCTCACTGACACACACGACAGCTAGAGCACATACAAATTTTGCTGGAGAATATCCACTTTGTTGGTATTTTGTTACAGCACAGCTTCACAGGCCAGTCCAAAAGCAGAAGGTGGTGAGGCCCATACGTTCTGCTGCCTCTAACTTTTGCTGCAAATATTTGGTGCAGTTTGTGTTGTCAATTCTCTGCTTTTCAATTCTGTTAAGTCATCTAACATGACATGACAGTGCTACATTGCAATGGTCACAAAATATCATATATGACGACCTCACAAGGCTAAATACCCAGAAGCTGAGCCTGAGTATCAGCAAAGCTTATGTTCCTAAAGGAGCTTGAATATTTTCAAATCCAGCTCATCTCACAAACACATGTAAGCATTTCCATAAAGCAAGATTTCCACTTAGACCCAGAGATTTCCAAGATCACCTTCTCTTAATGCATGCTGACAGGCTGGAACAGAGAATTAGTGGTCTCCAAAGTTCTTGTGAGGGCTTTGACTATCTCTACCTCCTCCCCATTCCCCCCTTGGGGTCTCCAGGTCTCTCTTCCATGTCATCTTTTGACTGTGGTTTCCATTTTGCTTTTCACTTTTTTTTTTTTTTTTTTTAACTATTCAGTTTCAAAAACGGGGAAGGAAAAATAGAATAAGAAAAATGAGGAAGAGAAGGGAGGAAGAACCTGTGCATCTGTGGGGAGAGGCAAATGAACGCTCTGACCCTTTGCAGAAGGGGTCTGGGAAACTCACTTTTTCTGTCCTGCAGTTGTTGAGACCCAGGCTGTTCACCACGGCCACCTTCCCATCCAGCACCTGCTGCTCCCTCCGTAGCTGCTCCTTCATCTGTCGGGCCTCCTGGATTGCCTTGGTAACAGCATCGTGGTCATTTAAATAACCGGACGACGTGATAGAAGAAAGGATGTCTTAAAAAAAGAAAGTTACAAGAAAACACTTTAGCTTTCGTCAGTGGAATGCAGTTTATCGTTATTAATGAGAAAGAGTTAAAAGGCAATGCCCACAAACCTGTCTGTGCTCTGCAGTTCTGTTGTTGTTATGGTAGAGCCACCTGGACATAAAGCATGAGCAAACCTCTGTGCCAAAATCCTCATTCCTGCTATTTGATCCCATTAGTCTCAATATTTCCCTGACACTGCAGAGGTTAGCCCTGTGGTTTGTATGCAGCAGGATGTAACCGGATAAGAGTTAGGGGGAGCTTTGATCATGCCAGCAATCCTGAACTCTTAAAAATAGACTGGTTCATTCTTCCCCTTCTTGAAACTTGTGAATACATTAAAATAAACCACAGGTGGCGGTGGTTTGCTATACATATGAAATGCATAATGGCTGAGAAGAAAAACCTCATCCACTGAATACTCCCCACCACCACCTGTCATTCATAAATGTACGAGAAACCACAGCTACACGGACCTACATTCCCACTCCTATTCATGCTGCTAATAGTAGGTCAAATGTCCACTGTTTTGCTGCAAATTCACAGCCTAGGGCTTAGCCTTAGTAGTCACTGAATTATTTCCTTTTAAAATGTTACAAGCATCACCGGCACAGCTAATACTATTTAATTTTAAATGTTGACACTTTGTCATTTTTTTTTTCCTTTAGTGTACTGTAGATTATACTTATTATGATCTGCATGTGATTTGTAGGATAGAATACTGATGGGAAACTCCAAGCCCCAGTGTATTTTTCAGATATTAAAGTAGAGGCTAATATTTATCAGTCTCCCTCTCCCCCTCCACATCCCCACACGTGTGCGTGCACACACACGCACACACACTTCTTTCTGTCTTTTAACTAGGGCATAAAAACAGCATAAAATGAATCTGTAATATGAAATTGCCCAGAAAAGGGACTTCTGTTTGTGACATGAGGCTAAATCTAACCAGATCCATTGGTGAATTGTGACAGATGGAGGGACTGTGAGACAGAAGGCAGGCACTAATCACACACAAAATGACCGGCTTGCCTCAACATGTTCCATGGATTCCAGCAAACTTTACACCCTAATCCATTTTTAGAACAAAAAACATCTGGGCCATAAATCCTCTAATCTGCCAAAACACGCTATTAAATCCCATGATTTGTTGAAAAACACTAAGATTAAAGAAAGGAAATATAAAATGGCTAACTGCCGTGTTAGGAAAGTGTTATTAATACTCTTTCTTTGTCTCAATTATGAATGTTCTGTTCCTAAAGAGCCTTGTCTAATCATGTCAGATTACACATCCCCGTTGTATTGCTAGACTCTTCTATCTGATCTGCTGATTGCCAAAAACGTAGGACATTGTCTTGCTGCTTAAAACATTTCTGGGGAAGAAGCTGATGTCAGATTAGTTCAGTGCGGCGCTGCTGTCAGGATTTTAGCTTGGTTTGGGGTTTTATTGTTGTTTTTTTTTAAGACCATGGACAGAGTGGGACTGGTACTTCCGTTTTCCTCAGAGAACAAAAGCTAGAAAGAAAAGTTCCTGTGTGGTTTGATTGTTGTTAATTGTACTAACAGCTAGCTTTTGGCTAAAACCCCAAGAACCCTGACAGTTTCATATGAAATAACTTGATCCACACTGCTTTTATCAAATGACCCAGTTCAGTAATTCCCAGCCAATGGAATTCCAGTAATTCCAGTTTTCCCAGCATAAGGAAGAATATAGCCTATACCAGCACAGTGCTACCAGCTGATTTTTCTTTTTTTTTTTTTTTAGATCTCCATTTTACCAACTTGCTTGGTTTCTTCCCCAGTTTGCATCTGTTAACCTTTGCATCTGATCAACCTTGCATGTAGTCAGAATAAATTAAAAATGAAGCAAATATTCAAACAAACAGCAGTATTAGTGCTGCTTTTGCTGTTGTCTAGGTATAATACTTTCAATCTGACACAGAGCCAAATTTGCCTAGAAACTGGAATTCATGCCCTTCTCCAGACTATTTGGCTTTTCCTGAATACTGCTATCTTTGAGACAGTTTGGCACATGACAGTGAATAAAAGCAAGCACTCCTTATGTTTTTCAGTAGCTGCCAAGATGCTGGTGTGCAGGGAAATGATTAATATAGAAGCGAGTTGAATGTAAATTATTGTTGTTTAGGGTAGGTGGTGAATTATTGACAGAGAGGGGAACTGCATTACATAAAATGAACTTAGTTCCAAGGATTGCCAAACTAGCACAGAGATGTTGCAGATAATGGCAAAGAGCAGAGAGAAGTTGTTTCTGTTTTTAGTACACGGACATATGCCTGTTCCCAAAAAGAAATGCTTGGATTTAAAGTCATACATGAAGCCATGACATTTGTGACTGCTCAGTCTGTAGCACAATTTATATGCTATAGGGATAGCTCTGGAAAGGGCTGTGGAGCTGTGTGCCTGAGTGCAGCTATGCTGATAATCTCTGAGGCTCTGAGTTCATGTCCCCCAGAAGAAAACTGAACAATATACAGGTGATTTCTCCATGTCCTGGGAGCCAAGGAGCCTGAGGAACTGCTCTCAGAGAATGGTTTGAATTTGAAGCTAACGGTGGTGAAAAGTGACAGCTCAGCTGCATCCCAGCAAGGTGGGCTGTGCACACCCAGGACAGACAACCTGTGCCGTGTGCTGACAGCTCCAGTCATTCCAGTGGTGGAGGCAACTGTCTGACAAATGACTGAGTGTTTCCCAGTGGCTTTTTGTAGAGGGATTTATAGCTCAGGATGAGAAAGTGATCCAGTTTCCCTACCATGTCAGAGACCTCTGTAGCCTTGCTAAAACTGCTGTTGAGATTTTTCATGGTGTAGCTGCTGCTGGAGGGTGACATGGAGTTTCACGCTCGCTTCAAGATCACCAAATAGTTTCCTCATGGCAATGAGTCCCACTTGCTGTAACTTGTGCTGGATCTGACCTAGCAGTTAGGAGAGACTCTGTAGGGTGTTCAGGAGCTTTTCCTTCTTGCAGCCCTCCATTAAAGGATAAACCTTTGCTAGAAGTACACTGTGTCCATCCTGCTCCTGCACCAGTTAAAGACAGCTTATCTTATATATACAGCACACAGAGTGATAGTGCTCAGCAACCTCAAAAAGTCACTTTCTATATTTGTAGCAGAGAGATATACAGCAGTGAACTCTATGTCATTAACAATAACTTAAGTATGTTATCTTTTGCTCCACAGTTTTCCATGGTTTATTAATGGTATAACACATTAATTCTCCTTACAAGAGTGACCTTTAAAGCTCTGTTCATCCTCACAGCTTTTATCCAATTACATTATCACTCATTAAAGGTACAGCATTTCAAAATCTGCACCTTGTTAAAAGAAGTAAATTGCAGGGGTCTCAAACCTATGGAAAATGTCAGGTGTGTAGGGAAAGAAGATTGGAGAGGGGAGAACAAGAGATGTCTTGCCACTGAAATGTGAGTCTGATGCTTAACTTCCCATCGAAATATGATGTTCCCTCTACTCAAGGACAAAAAATCTAATGTGAAAATAATGAAATTTGATGCATTGTGCATAGAGAACAGCAGGGTCAAGCAAATTAAAGATGAAATACATTACTGTGTATCACTGTGTATCACAGTAATGAAGTGGAGGGTTAATCACAATACGGACACTAACAATTAGTAATGCGATATTTAAAAAATATTTATATAATTGTAATGTGTCATACCAAATAAATTTTAATGCATAGCACTGCTGTATCACAGACATAGCTTCTGATAGGTGTGACCTATGGACTGATTCTTTTGGGGTTTTTTGTGATATCCCTGAAAGTGGCCAGGCAGGAGATGCTTTAGGAGGAACACAACAGATAGCAGAAAACATCCATCTGCCTCACTCAATTCCCGAAACAGAGCTCGATTTACATAATGAAATCTTGATTCAGGTTATGCTCAATCACGTCATGGAATAAAACATTTCAGTTAGAAGGATCAAGAATGGGGTGTGCACACATATTCGTTATACAACACAAAGAACAGCCCCTTTAACACATCATATTTATGAAATTACCATTAAGACTGTCACTATGTAGATGGTCTTTAGGCAAAGACATAATTTTGGCAGGAGGGAGAATTATCACTCTTTTCTGTAATGATGTTAAAAACAGACAAGAATTTTTGCAACACAGAACAACAAGTTTGGGGTTTTTTTTGAATGAACCTGGTGACTGTTTTGCTTATTACACCGAGGTAAAATAATATATATTATTCCATATAATATATTCCATTCAGCAATTGGACGGACTAAGGGTTAAACTTGTAACTTGGGAAAGATGTAGACTTTTAACTTTAAGAGATGTTTTTGAAAGTTCATCCATCACTTTTAGATGACATAGTATAATACCATGGGTCTTCAATGCCCACCATTAGACAGGTCACTGTCTTTACTGTGTGCCATTAAAAACCAGCACTTATTAGAAGTTAAAGCAGCACCTGAAATGACACAGGCCTTTGTTTTCTGAGTCTGTGAAAGTTAAGAGACCCCTCCTGAAAGGAAAGTCTCCGCAAGTTTCTTCACCAACACCAACCAACTGGAATATTATGGTCAACCTGAGACATCTCTTGGCCCACTGCCTGACAGTGGCTGCTAGGAGTCCCTTTCCACGAGGAGCTATCCCTTGTTAGGAGTGGGACACACAGGGCTGAGCTCACCTATTGTGTTGGCCCTGGCCGAAGGGCTCGCTAACGTTGCTGGCACCGAGGACTTTAGTGAGCTGGCCCCACTGTTTATTCTCAGAGCTGGCATGTGAGGAGAGGTGGGTGACGTGGGAGATTTGCCATCAGATGTCTTGGGTTTGGCTGAAAGGTTCAGAGGCTGGGCCACTTCATCCTGTGACAAGCAGAGGAGAGAAGAATGTTATCACCAAACTGCTGTTGGCACAACAGTGCCCAAGCCAAGACAGCGGTTTCAGCTCGTATGAACTCCTAAACCTGAGAGGTTGCATCATATATATGAAGATCAAATGTGATACCATCTTGTCACTCTAGTTTGGAACTTAAATGACTGATAAACTGGAAAATTAATGTGACGTGATCAGAGAACATCATCCATTTGCACTTTGTGTGAGAGTTGTCTCTGAAGAAATTATTCCCTTCAACAAGACATTTACTTCCATAATGAAAATAAAGAGCAATTTTACACTTATATTTTATTTTGACTCTTATATTCATTAATGAAGTAAAAACTGAAGACCCTCGTCATTTAAAACTCAACCACCACTAGCCTAACTGGGCAAACAAGTGAATGGGGGTTCAGTTGGGTTTTTCATGGTCTTTTTTGTTTGTTTGGTTGGTTGGTTAGTTGGTTTGGTTTGTGTGCCTTTTCTTTGGTTTTATTCTGTATTATGTGAAAGCTTCTCCTGAACTTCCCAGATTTAGAATCCCAAGCCCAAAAACACCATAGGCAATAAATACTTCTCTTCCACCTTAACAAAATCTGAGACAATAACCTGGATAACTCTGCACATGCCCCTAGATGTTTTTATCTGTTGCAAAGCTGAACTTCTAGATTTCACCAACTACTATTATTATTATTATTATTATGTGAAAATACAAAAATTGGGTGACATTTTTTGCAGGGTAACTGGAATTATTCCTAACCCTGACTTGATTACACAGAGTGACAGACAGTGCTATAAAAAACTTTAAAATGCCAAATAATGTATTTTTGTTCGATCAAAGTAAAATACAACAAGGAAAAAAAAAAACAAAAACAAACCAACAGAGAAGGGAGAAAACGATTTTCAACAAGGGGAGCATTTTAGAAGTGATTTTAACTGACTTTTAAATAAGCAGAACTAATGGATGTGATATTAGATCAAATCATCACATAATAGCTTAGCTCTTGTCTGGCACTGTGACTCAGGGAAGTTGTCCTTTCCCTACGAGAAATGCTACATCAGACAACTGGGTTTCAGCTCTAGGCACTGAAGAAACTGATTCTGGTCTCCCTAAATTCTAAGTAGGTTTAGTTTTATAGAATTATTCCTGACTTACAACAATGCAAAGCTGAGTGAGATTAGACTCAGCTTTTGGTTTTTGTGGGTTTTTTTTGGTTTTTTTTTGTGTTTGAGTGTTTTCCTGTTACCACCAAAGTGTCTGCAACCATCGTGCAACAGCGATTCTTTTCCACACAGGAGGGTGTGCTGCGGTAAAGAAGGAATTTTACAGCTGCCTACTGCTTGTGGAAGTATGATGTAGATGTCCCCAAACACAAGACAATTCTGCAAAGCACTGTCACATAACTTTTCCATTGCCTCTGAGCAAAGCACCTTTGTTGTATTTGATTGTATTTATACATTTGGTTACATTTCTACACAGTTTTGTGACAGTCATAGCAGATAAACATTATCAGAGGCATTGTGGACAAAGCTGTCATCCTCAAAGTGATGTTGAAGCCATCCTAGAGGCAACTTGTGCATAAAATAAATGGGAAAAAAATCAGTGCATTAAATTGCCTTAGGAGCCTACATACTATACTATCAGAAGTGAATTAGGTACCTAGATGGCAGAGTTCTGTTGATCTTCTGGGAGATTTAGGCTGCAGGGTTAAAAATGTCACCAGTAAAAACTAGCATTTGATATTTTTAGAAGGGATTTGTTACTTTACAGAAATACAAATCCATTGTATTAGAATGCAATAGATTAAAGTAAAGATGAAATAAAATTAGAATAAAATAAAATACCGGCCAAATGGAAGGGGACTTGCTTTGCTGCTCTTCTGATCTCAATTAAAAAATAAAGAAGTCTCACAACAGTCCAACTATAATGTTGTGAAACCAGTGCTGAGTTAATTGCATAGAAGTTTTAAGTACAAATGAGCCAGCAAACCAACCAAACACGGTGACCTTGTGCCAGACAAGGATCCCTGAATATCAAAGCCATGGATTTGGAAGACAGCCTGAGAAGCAAAGCAGACCTGCCCGCAGACTTGTTTCAGTTCAGTGCAAGAGGGTTTGGTTTCCACGTATGTTCAATTCTTGACCTCTGCTCTAAGTCTCAACAGAAGGGGCTGATTAGTGTCAGATATGGCACTAAAAGCTTCAATGTGCTCTCTGCCCAGAAGAAATCTGAGTGAAAGCAGCACCAGTTCAGAGGAGCAGCAGCTAGTCCTTGATGGGAATGGCTCTCACACATTGCAAAGGCAGCTTGGATTCCAACCTACATCCTCATAATGAAAGATTTTTGCAGTCTCATCCTTTTGCCTCAGTCCCTCAGCTATCCTGTCCCTACAAAGCCTATTTCCTTCCCTCCTCTTGCTCCTTCTCCCTTTTCTCAGCTCTTCTGTTGCCTCTTTTTTTAACCTGGTGTGAAGGCAAGGTCCTGTCCAAGTCCACTGTACAAAGGTGGTTCTGATGTGGTTTAAGAAACGAGAGGAGGTTTTTTTTTGTTTCCCCACTGTAGGCATCAAGCAATGTGGCTGTTTGTGTTGTAACTATTCTTGGTAGTAAGAATGCTCTTCTTCATTCAAGTCAGCACAGCCTTCTCTGAAGCCAGGAAATATAAGGCCTTGTGGAAATAATAGAAGTCGACAGTTCCAGAGCTGATAAATGTCATTCCAAATTGCCCCTTCATTCACTTGCATTGTGTGTTCAGGCTAATGGTAAATTAATCGGAGGTCACAGAAGCTTGGTTTTCATAAAGGAGGATAAGTAAACAATTTTCAGCTATTATATATATTTACAAAATGATACTACTTCACTGCTTGGTCTTCATAACGTTTTTACTTCTGTTATTTCAAAGAGCATTCTCAAATCCTCGCTGGAAGTCAAATGCATTAAAAATCCTACGTTGCATCATGATTTGGTAATAACTTCAGTCATTTCCTTTACAATAGTGGAACTACACTGATTTATTCCAAAGGACTCTAAAAGATATCTGGGGGACAAGTAATAACATACAATTGAGGTAAGTGTGAAGATGACTGTTAGGATCTTCACTTCTAGTCAGTGAAACATGTTATTCTTCTCCCTTTCTGCAGCCATAAATTCAGAACACTCTGCTCTTCCAGCTTAAATCAAGAACTGTACTGTCTTCATTATTGATCTGAGCCTGTGTAACCCCAATAAGAATTAGGTATTAGTCTACCTTTATTTTTTTAACTATAAAACCTCCCAGCTAACATCCTGCCACATTACAGATTAACAGAATTTTCCCAATTATGCCAGGGCTAGGTGTAAGACAGCTCAGGCAAGCAAGAGACATAAAAGATAAGAACCAGATGTAGCATCTTCACTTCAGGTAGATGGTATCTTTCAACAGCCAGGATATTTTATTTTATGCAGCGGGTCACGGAATCTAGAATTACTCCCTGCATTCAGTTTTTATTAGAGAAAGCATTGACTGATCCCTGCCTTTGTTTGAAATGCAGCTATTCTAATGTCTATATCAGACATTGATGAGGTGGGGTTTTTTCCCAGGCCAGAATTTTTTAAAGAGTTAAAGTCAAACATTTATTTATATATCAACCAAAACAATTAATGCTGAGACTAGAAGACGTTAAGACCCAAAAGGCTTGTAATAATATAAACACAGATGTGATGAAAATAAAATATGATCTTGATTAAAGGTTATGAAATGCCTCTTTAAAAGTAGCACATTTGCCTTACAAAACAAAATACATGCATGCACAAAATAAATGTAGAGAATAAAGCATTAAGCAAAAACACAGGAAGGAGGGCTAATAAAATGTACCCACAGAAAGCAAAGCATTGGCAAAGAGATTCCCATCCCCTGCATCACAGCTGTGTCAGGACAGTTGATGTTTTAGGGAGAACTGATTTGCTTCCCAGGACTGGAAGACTCATTAACCAAAACTTGAATTCAGGGAACTTACAATCCTTGATTTCCCCTAGATTTTTTTCCAGGTTGTATCTAGGTCTTTGAGGAAAGAAAGAACCCTTCACCTGCACCAGAATTTGGGGGGGTAAATAAAATATTAAAGATCTGTATTCTGTAGCTTCACTCAACCTGGATTTGTATAACTCAGCTGTCATTATTTTAAACTTTAGACACATAAAATCTCCAAGTTTAAGTGCCTGACATGCAACACAAACAGAAATGCTGCTGGCAAGTGGAGTGTGGATCACGCTGCTTTTATAAGGTTTGCATGGTCCTTTGAAAAGGTAAAATGCCATAGGTTAACACAAAGTGCTCATTAACATGGGAGGAAAAAATGCAGGAGAGGGAAGAGGAAGGGATTTGGCCACAGCCTTACAGTGACAGTGGCAGAGCTTCAGACAGACCCAGGAATTCTGACTCGCAGTCACCAATCTTGAAATAGTTGGCTGAAATTACGTCTTTTCTAATCTTTCCATCATGCTGTCTCTATTTACTTCCTCCTAGGATGAAAGGTTAATTCATCTCTATGGAGAATAGATATGGAAAAAGAAGGGGATAAAATCTGATTTTGAGAAACTCTCTAAACTGTTTATTAAAAATGGCACTATTTCAACACCAGGAGCTGAATAAAAGACTGACAGCCCACAATGAACCAGTCTCAGAGAATAGAAAAAAAAGGGGGGTGGTGGTGGTGAAGAACCCAGACAATTCATTAGGATTTGATAATCTCACTCCTTTTCACATATTTTAAGATTAGTGCACTATTAAAATACAGTTACTGAATTATTGTTCTGTCATTTAAATCCAAGTGCTGGATCCCACGGTGGCACACGCTGAAAGTCCAGGTTGCAGGGTTTATTACAAAATCATGAACTACTCTGGGTATCATCTGACTGGCAATACAAATGTGCTTAAATGACCTGGCTTAAGCACAGCCCAGCCTGCTCTGCTAAAGAGGCTTTTCATGACCTCTGGGAACATGTTCACCACATCTTGCTGCCTATTTAAATGACCTTGACAGTACAAATTACAGCCAAATGAGTCAGAAATAAGAAGCCAGGGAGAGGGGGTTTCTACAAGATTGCCTCTGCCACCTCAACAGAAACAAAGCCTCATTCCCCCACCCTGGTTCTGTTTCCTGGAGATCTTCACTTCAATAGAAATGCAAAATATGGAGCACTTACTGGCATGTCTGGGGCAGAAGACAATGATGCTATTGTTGCCCACTGAACAATGCAGCCACTCAGTGGCTTATCCAGACTCCTGCTTATCCAAAAATGTCTAACCAAAATACGTAAGAAACCGAGGTGCAACAGCAGAGATGCAAAGAAAATCCTCTGGAATCAGTGTCCCTCAAGACTACAGCTGTCCACACACTTATACAAAGACACTGGCACCCTCCCCTTCTTCTGAAGCCACTCATGGTGAAACTATCTGTAGTGATAATAAGAAGCCAAGAGGTAAAGGCAGTTGTAAAACATGTTGTATAAATGAATCATGCTGCTGATATTATCCTCACTGATGAAATAATTGTATTAAATTAAGCAGGGATGTTCACATGACAGGATGGGTGAATTAGATAATGCTCATCTGCAGCTGTACCTCCTCCTGCCACATTTTCAAGTTTTGATTAAGAATAATGTGTCCCTTCCTGCAAAGGTGGAAATTTCTCTAACTACGTAGAAAAACAGATACGAGACATAAAAACAGGTATCTGGCTATCATACAGTTACAAACACAACAGAATTATTCCCCAGGTTCAGAGAAGTCACTTCATTGTGTTCTTGCCCACAGGTTTCACCACCAAAAGCGGAAGGCATGACTAGACTCTGGTTAGAAAGGAAAAGGCACTAAAGACAAGGATGAGGGCAGGAATGAGGAACAACAGTGTTCTTTCCTTCTGATTCTGCAAAGCGCACAGACCTTCACTTCTGAAAGATCTCTGCCTGGATTTTTTTCTATACCCAGAGCAGTTTTTTCTTTCTTTATTTATTTTTAATGGTGTTGCTTTGCTGAGTCTCTTCTCCTGAATGTGTTTGTCTCAGAAGGCAGGTACTTTCTGGACTCAGGGCATCTTATCCAACCAAAGTTAGTACTTATAGTGCCCAAATACTCGTATTCATGGCACTCAAAACAAAGGGGGAAACAGCTGCCTTATACTTGGGACAAATACTCTTTTTGTTCTCTGGTATGCTTATAGAGAACTACTCAATTACTCAAGGAATAAATTACTCCCCAAAGGCTGATTTATACTGGGAGGATTATTTCCTCCATTCTTGTCCATGGAGAAAAGTGGTGCAGGAACACAGCAAGTGAATCTGTTTTGTAGCACCTGGGACAGAGGGGACTTCTCCCCTGGCCTTCTTTTGCAACACTAGGGACTCTCAGTGAGGATATTTCTGGGGACTTTTTCCTCTCGGAGAGATCCCTAACATTCTCCCCTTTCCGTTTTCTTTACAGAAGTGTAGTTGCCAGGAAAGAAGTCAGCTGTCATAAAGAGCAATTTGCTGCCCTGAAAACCCCAAGCTTTGATTTTGCCTGGCCTGCATGATGTCACAGTGAAAAGCAGAGAGCTGCTGGGTGGTTTTCACTCTGTATTTAGCAGCGCTGTTTCCCAAAGTTGTATGCAGAATTCCCAAACAGATACAGGAGGAACAAAAGAGGAGCAATACAAAATGAGCTGTTTATGACCATGGCAGATTCCTTCCCCTCCACCCCACAACCTTTGTATGCGACGCACAGCACTTACTCTACAGCACCTATTCTATAAGCCAAGGAACACAGATGCTGAAATAATAGAGGAGAAAATACAAAATTCTAGGATCATTTCAGCCCTCCTGCTGTCTTAGACATGGAGGAGTGGGATGTTTCAGCTGCAGGGCAGCCTAAAAGCAGTGTCTAGGGAGAGAGCTATGGAGCTGCTCTTCAAAGTCTACATCCAATGACAGCCTGGGGTAAAGGCCTTCCTTTTGTGCAGCATCTGGTCAGACCTCTGCACACATGAGCAACTCTTCAAAGGTCTTCAGGAAAGACTGCACTTGGACCTTGCCCTCTGGGGTCTTCTGGAGCACAAGGCAGGCTGCTTGGCCAACAGAATACAGCAGGACCTGCAGCTCAGCAGAATGAACAGATTGGTACATGTTTACCCCAAATTCATTTGTTTAGTTTCGCAAATCTTCAGAGACACGTTCTCCAAACCACACTTGCAGCTTCTGGCTGGCTTTGGACTGTCAAAATGCCCAGCCATCGTTGTGAATTCTGCTAGTAATCTCCACAGACAAATAGCACAATGTGTTTGAGGAAAAGTGGCCAGTATAAGATTTCTAGGCTAATTTTCTTTGATCACGCGTTTTCAGTCACGCCAACCTCTAGGGAAACCTGATGACTTATGGATGCTTATCCCAATCCAGATCCAAACTTCAAGCACACGTTTACAACCTCACAGAGGCAAATTACTTAGTCCTATCACCATTATTCTTCTAACTGGGCATTTGCTCCTCTGTTTGACTGGAACCAGCAGAAGTGAGAGGCGCTCACCACATTGCTGAGAGGACCCAGTAAGGGGATTTTCAGTACAGCATGAAAATAAACTGAAGGAACAAAGAGCTTTTAGCATTTACTTGCACCTCATAATGAAAAACCTTCTTCCCATTCTGCATCTCTAAGTGAGATGCAGAAAATTTAACTCAGCAGCCTCATATACAAAAATGCCTCAGTGAAGCTGCTTCTGAGCAAATCTTGCCAGGTTGGTCCTGAAAAGAGAAGGGTCCATGTTGAGTAAAGATAAAACATGAGCCAGTGCAGAAAGACTATTCACTTGGGATTCTCCTTGTCTGTACCTCATGCCAAACTTGGGTGCTGCTGTTAGCTTTTTGCATCTAACTATTGTTCAGCTGAATTTCTCACATCACTGCTTCACCTGTTTATTTGGTGTAACATCATTAATGGAGTGCTCAGGTCAGAGGCTCAACCCAGAGGCTAAGCAGGAGGAGTGATTTAGGCGCAGCTCAGCAGGGACTGATGCAGACACTGCAAATCTGCAGGGGAAGGTGACAACTGATTTTTCACAATTTTAGCCATGAAAGTCACATCACATGCAGTAAAAATCATCAGAGAGGGTCACAAAATTGTGGGGCAAAGTAAGGGAAAGGATTCTTCCTGTGAAGACTGCTTCTCCCAAACTGCCCCCACTGAGATACATGGCAACCAGTAAAACACAAGAGGGGAAAAAAAAAATCACTCCTCCAGTGTACCAAAAAGAACTAGTAATTAATTACAGCTCATAATTACTGTGACAGCTTTTGCCTTATTTTACAACTGGGAAGAGTAAGGCACAAAGTGGCTAAATGATTTGCCTAAAATCACACAGTGAGTGAACAGCTGAGTCATAAGGAAGAGCAGAGCCTTCCTTATGAAGCTTTTCCTTAGAGCAGAACCAACCCCTTTCTTTGATACCGTACTGAACCTCCTAAAATGTCCAGCTGCTTCAAAAGAAGTTGCAAAAAAAAGTAGACAGAGGGCAGACAGTTTGATCTGCGGTTGGGTATTCCTGAAGTTGTGCTGGCTAGAAACTGTAGTGGTCTTTGCCCCAGTTTTGAGGTTTTTTTTAAATCCTTTCTGCATAATTCTGTCCAAATAAAACCCAGAAGGCTGAATGTGTGGAGGCATGTCCTTATTAATGCCCTCTTCCACCTATAACAAGACTGTTTAAAAAATGGAAATAGACACTGGACTGGATTTTTTGCTGCTGCCTAAACTCACCACCTTCCAGTGAATCATCCCCAGTAAGTGTCACGCAGAATGGACAGCAATAAAAACGACAAACCTGAAAGGATGGGGAAAGACTTGGAAGGAAATAAAACAAGGACCTGCAAAGCCAAACAGCATTACAAACTGGTACATTTTAAATGAACAACAAGAAAACAGAAGCCACACTGATCAAAGCCTCCCACCTCCTCTCTGTGGTGGATGACACCTTCGCTGGGAGCACACCACCACCTCTAACCCCACACCTGCAAAAGGAATTAATTTCAAAAAGAATACAGACCAAAGAGAACCATATCAAAACAAATTAGCAACAGACCCCTCATCCTGCTGTGGTCAGACAGAAGAGGCAAAGATGCTCATAGTTGCCAAGATTCAGGGGAAAAAAAAGACAAAACAAAACCAACCCCTCCCCGCCCCCTCCCCCCCAAAAAAATCCCAGCTGTTGAAAACTTTAGAAGAAACAAGTCCAAAGACCTTGAAAGAAAAGAGATTTCAAACAGCTTGGACAACTAGCAGGGGGCTAAGAAATTCCTTTTCAAAAAACACCTGTGCTTTCTCTGACTTTGGATAGCTCTGTGTAGCCTAGGTAGATTTTTCACTCAGAGAGGCATCAAGTACAGCCCTAGGAATATGTAGTGCAAAGATAATATACACTGTCTTTATTTATAGATACACACAACTGCAACAAAAACGTCAAAATATGTTTTGCAACTGCAGATATGACCTTCCTGACAATTTGTTTTTCCAACTAATAGCTCTTCAAAGGAAAACTATCAACACAAAGCTCATCTGTCTTTAATGCTTGCATGCTATTAACAACATCCCAGATCACGAAACTCAAAATGATTTTACAGCTCTGTATTGCTGGATATCTTTATGTTTCACCTCCTTTTAGCAGCAAGATGAAATCTAATCAGCAGCTGCAGAAACTAGAGGGAGTTTCAGGTACTGCACTGGGAATGTTCAAAGCCAACACATGCTCCTTCAGTAAATACTGCACTCAGAGAAGAATTTGTTTAATATTTATACCCCATGCATGATCCCATATGAGGGGTCAACTACTTGAGAGAACATCTGTTGGGAATGGTTGGGAATCGTTGCAGTAGTGCCTTTTTTTAACTGCTGATTCCTTAGGTCATGCCAAAGAGACTCAGGTTCAGCTCCTGACTTTACAACAAACTTTCTCTGTGAACTGGAGTGAGTCACTCCTTATCTAATCTTCTGTACATGGTCACTAACATCTTTGTGAAGTTATCATAAAATATCACCAAATATAAAGTCTAGTGTTTTGCCCAAGAGCACATGGCCACAGAAAGCAGAGTCACCCCTTTGTCTCAATTCTCTTACAAAATTAGAGACAACATAACCTTTCACCTATGAAAAGGGTTTATTCTGTGCAAACTGGGCATACATCAGACATGTTTATGAAACTGCATGGGAACACCATCATTTGCAACCCTTTCAGTTTAGTAATTACTATTGATGTTATCTATTTTTCTCTCTCTATCTAGATCTCTATAGACACATATTGACCCCACCTATGTTTATTATTATTTGCTGCTGAATGCAGAATACAAGCAGAAGAGTGCTGAAGAAGTATTCAGCCCCCCTTGGTGCACAGACTTCAGATCCTATTCCTGATTCACACCAACAGAATCAAAATCACCACCAGGACCAGTACTGGGGCCAAACTGCTGGCAGGCACAATGAACCACTAATTGCTGGATTCATTAGTAAGACTCATAGTTTGTCCCCATGAGATGCTGAATACTTTCAGCTCCTTTTAAAACCTTGCATCTTAGAAATTAAAATTAACAACTGCAAACTAGTATTTGTGTTACACTGCAGAAACTCAGC
The DNA here is from genome assembly GCA_013397195.1 of Hylia prasina. NCBI lineage: Eukaryota > Metazoa > Chordata > Aves > Passeriformes > Sylviidae > Hylia > Hylia prasina. Next base: position 171,119 of record VYXD01016810.1, read on the forward strand.
AGGAATTTGACGTCAGATCACAGGAATGCTAAAATTCTATTATGTAAAAATTAGGCAGATTTTTATCTGCCATTTCCCTGTTAATTCAGGAGAACACGCATGCATCCACACACAATAGCTACTCCATGCTGTTCCTCAAGCCTAAACAATTGGTTAAAATAGTTTTTGTAATGCTGAAAGAAGACAACTGCCTCACAAAATACCTTTAAAATCCCCCAGTACCGCACTATTAAGACCGAACTATTCTTTTCAGACATAAAACAAATGTCTATTTAAGAACACATCCAAATGCATTTCCATCACTCAGCCTGAACACTTTTACCTCCCAGAAGTTGACACTGTAAGAGATGGAAAGAGAGACAGAGAGAGAGAAGAAGCCTCTAGTCCACCTACTGGCTTCACTGAAGGCAGTGAATCCAGCTCTAGCTCATTTCAAGTAGGTTCAACTGTGTCAAAGGTTACCCACAAGCTATTTCTTGATGATTTATAGCTGATGTCTACAGATCTCCTTTTATTTTAATGATGGCTTCAATACAGATGTTAAGACATTCTTTGTCCTCACAGAAGAGTATGAGAGGAAAGCTGACATCTTAAAAAAAAAGAATTCTAAGAGACGGATTCGCTTTTTCTGAACAGGGCCAGCTCTGGGCAGTTGTTATGTCTTATCCAGAAGGAAAAAAAGAAAAAAAAAGAAGAAAGGGAAAAAAAGCCCCTTCACCCTTTTCTCCTACACTAAAGCTGCTATGTTTCTGTGACTTATTCTGGGCACAAATCCTAGAGCACTGACTCAATGTGTATGTCACCAGTTAATTATCATCAAGACAAGACACTGGGACACTTGGTAAGCATAAGATAACTTTATCTCTTCACCAGTAATAACATGTGTCTATACAGCATTATTTTGCTCTGCTTGAGCCCAGAGCTTTACAAAGTGAGTCCCAAAAGATACCATCATGGGAATCCTTGAACCACAATCATTTGGGGGTGAGGAACAACAGCACAGGAAAAGCAGTAGCAGGACATGCCACATCCATTTGAAATTTCAGATGTCACGGCTGGTGAAACTGCTGAGAGTTGTCCAAATGTGAGACTGTTTTTAACCTCAACATTAGTCTGTGTGTGCACAAGGTCTGTGTGTATGCATGTGTTGAATTTTCCTGAGCCCAAATTTGGTCTGTGACTTTACAGAAAATGTTGAAAGTGCAGGCTGTCCACTCATTTATGACAAATAATAGGCAAATAGAGATAAATTAATTAATTTCAGAGTTTTAACTGCAGACTCTATTATATGTGGACATCTGAAACTAGGAGGAGAGTACCCAGAAAAGGAAAGAACACTTCAGAGAATGCTAAGAATATTGGAAATAAGCACAAAAAAGGGTCATTCTGATCTGCAAGCAAAGCAGAAAAAAGCCAAGAGTTTAGATTAGCAGAGCTCAAGACTGACCGAGGCAACCAACAAGCTAAATTCAAAATACATTAACTTACAGCCGTAACCTGAAGCCTATACAGCTCTTAGCATGGCTAAAGATAAAAATAATCAGTGACCTGGAATGACTGCTCTCCCTGAGAGAGCTACCTTTCGAAAGAAAGAAATTCACAAGAACCCACACAACAAAAACACTCTCCAGAATTGCTACATACATATGTTTTCTTCCTAATTGCACACCGAATTAAAGCTGCTTTACTCATCCTGTCACTGCGCTGCTCCCTTTTATGGTACCCTGCTTCACAGCTTTCTCTGGAGCGTTCTGGAGATGAATAAATGCACCCCAGAAACTCAACCTGGGAGAGCTTTCTGTGCCAGTTTTCCCATGGATATGTCACGTTGGGTTGTGTTTGTCACTGTGCAGCTCCTGCTGTGCTGCGTTAGCTGCAAGTCACATAACACAACGTGGCTGATCCACGACGTGAGATGTCACTGCCCGGCACGTCAGCCCGCAGAGAGCCTGCCACAAACTCCCCTGCTTCATCTCCACACTCAACAGGCCCCCTTGCTTCCAACCCACAAGAAGGTGCTGGCACAGCCACTCAGAAAAGCTGGAGGAACACTAATAACTTACGAAATAACTCAGAAAGTTGAAATGCCTCTGCAACGCCGTGATTCTAAATCGAGAAACTTTCTCCGCGCTGTTCTCACTGGAGACATGGTCTTCCCCTGAGTGGGTCAAGATACTCAAAAGTCTTTTATCAAACACTTTTTTTTCCCCCCAATGTTTTTTTTTCCCAGTTCTAGCTTATATTTTCTTTAAAAGCAGCAAGGAACGATGCAGCAACTTGAAATGAAACAAACAGAAACTAAACTCATTCATTAGCACAGAACGTCCACACTGGCACTGACAGTCCGACAGCATTGATGGATAAAGACACATGATCAAGACTGGAATTTTAAATTTTGAACCAGTTTCATATGTTAGGTGCTGTCACATCAGCTTGTCTGCCTCAGATTTCTTCCGATGCTCCCCAGTTTCTCTCTGGATACCACTGAAGCACTTTTACTGGGAGATTCTACAGTAAAAAGTCTAATTCTGCTGTGAAGTATTTATGCCTTAGCAGAATTGTCAACATGAAATCTTCTATGATTTGAGACTGAAAATTAATCCCACTTTAATAAAAAAGTAACTCACAGATTAATTTTCTTAGCTGCTTTCTAAGCCTTTGAGATACATTTATACCAATCCCTAAGTTTCAGGCATGACAACATGAAGATTTCTGCTGAAATGAGATTCTTACATACAAGACTTCAGGACCTTGGACCTTAAGGAGGCTACATTTTAAAATCACAACACGTAGCCACACTGCTTTGAAAAATATCTGTACTCAGAAGGGATGCTTTCCACATAATGTCTCTGAATCCCTCTTTTGCAACAGCTCATTTTACACTGAACAATTCAAACTGCATTCTGTACAACAAATGTGTAGTTCTGAGAAACCTGAGTGAAACTGTTGCCAAGCACTTCACATAAATCTAAAGTTAATACTAATCTAAAAGAAACTGTCTTGTTGAATTTGAAAATAAAACAGATTTTTCCACTCTGCTGCTAAATTTTGCTTCTCTTCAGCTATCCACAGCTACCAGGGATTAGAGATTAAAATGTTTCAGATTAAAATATTTTTGGAGCTCCCTTGTTACATGATTATCATTCAGCTGCTGGTACAGGGATACTTACTGCAAAACGTATTTGCTGCTTAGTTTGAATTGCATTCTGTCAGAACATGTCAAGAGGAGCTAATTTCAAATCTAGCATGTAGCGTGGATACAAACCACCCTTCTGCAGACAAAACAAGCAGTTTCTGGAAGCTGTCAGACTGATCACACTGGAACTTTATTCAATCACCTTAGAAATTCCCTTTCTGTGTTGAAAAGGAATTCTGCATTTGGTAAAAAAGTGGCTACACTGCTGTCCACCACACAGCCTCTGCACTTTTTGACTATTAACACCCACAGTGAAATACTCAAACACTTAATCTGCAGCTGCAGAAAGGAAGATTTAATTCCTGATGTGAAGCACCTGGTTCCTTTCTAGAAATATCTGGGAGAGTGAGAGTTCTCTGCTCTGTTTCAAGCTCTCTCCTAATCCATGAGATAGGTACATTGCCACACTGCTGTCACCTGCACAAGCCTGTCCTCCTGGAATAAACACATCCCTGGATTTAAAGACTCTTAACAGCCCAGAGCCCCAAAAACAAGAAAATCTCTGGAATAAAGGATGACCTTTATTAAGAATTTCTGAAGGAAACTATACATGAATCTGATACTGGCTCAACTTCCTGGTTTTTTATCTGTATTTAACACAGAGCTAATATTGGTGCCTCATCTTTTCAGTGCTGCTACACTCAGCAGCCCCCAGTGAAGAATGAACTTCATGTATTTCTCCTCATGGCTGGTTCCCCTTCTTCAGCATAAAGACCTAAATATTTTTAACTCTCCCCCACAGATCAAGGCCACCCAAATGCAAGGAGTATCAGCAAAAACCACTACAACCAGAAAAAAATTTTTTTTTCTCTGTTGCATTATGCAGCTCCAGCTCCACATTGCATGCTCTCCTAAAGCCCTTTCACTGCTATTTTTAGGACTTTGTGGACAACTGGCACCATCAGCTCAACAGCTCTCTCAGTGGCATTAAAAAACCCCTTGACTTTGTGACATTGTTTTCTTATTTGGGACTAATCCAGTATCTTCTTGCTCCTTCTCATTCAAGCTCTTTGTTCCAACTGACAGAAGAAGGGCAGTTCTGTCAAAAAGCTTTTGAGAAGTTAATGCTCAGGTATTTCCAAGTAACAGGGTAAGACACTGAGCAGAAACCAAATGCCAGATCCCAGCACTCCTGAACACTGAGGGATTCTGGAAACAGCCTCCTGAAAGTCACAGTGCCTGCTGGAATACCTTGGTGTTCAGCTTGAAGCCAGTGATGTGGATCATTTAAACAAAAACAATGAGGACTGCTACCTGCTGCCCACCCCACCAATTTTACTTATTTATATCAGGTGTAGAAGGCATTAACAGCAAAGAACAGCAGTGAATTAGTAGGGACACAGTGCTTGTTTTTTACCTCTTTGCTTTGCACCTCTGTTGTTCCCTGTCTGATTTCTTAGGACCTCTCTCTCAGGAATAAAGCAGTCTTGCTTGATTTGTGTTGTTTTGATCAGAGATTTTGGAAGTTTTCCCCCCCCCTTTTTGTCGTATTTTCTTCTGAGTTTTCACTATAAAAAGTGCCAGCTGAGCCTGACAAGGGTTAATTGCCTGGCAACTCTGCTTGCAAGACATGATCGTGCCAGAGAGACATGATCTCAGGAAAGAAGAGCTGTGGACAGCTAATCTGAAAAAGCATCCTAGGAGCCCCTCCACATATCTATTTTATTTTTAGGAAAGTGAGGAGGGGTGTTAGGCAGGCAGAATGCTGCTGCTGTTTGGACACTGCTACTAACATTGCTTTTATAGTTTGGAACACATTTGCTATTTCAGAAAAGCACCTTATGCAGTTCCATTAATACTCATCATTTCACTGTGCTCCAGCAAATGGTTTAAAAAGTCATTGTTTATATGCCTGCATGTCATATGAAGGAAGAAGAGCAAGGAAGAGGAAAACAACTTCAAAGATTCTGTCACCAACTCCGCATTTTAATATTTAGGATCAAAAGCACGGGCAGCAAATGAGAAAGGCTCCCAGGTAAAAGATTATTAACTACAAGAATGGACAGGGAGACTGAAGAAGGAGTATTGCACAGATGAGGTCTCAGTTTACAGCTCCCCACTCATCACTGCATCTGCACTGTAAACTTTTCCTTGATTATCTTATAGCTATTTCTGACCTGTTTGATGCTCTGGCAAGGGGATTGGGAAATGCAATCACTGAGAAATGTTTTGGATGTACTGATGTATAATATTGGAGTGCTAATTGTTATTCCGGTGCTGAAAAGATTAATAGATTAATTTAGCAAGGATTTTTTTTTTTTTAAATCAGTGGCATATAAAGAATTGTGTCCAGCCTGCAAACTCTCAAAAATAGAAGGGCTTGCAAATGTTGGAGATAAAACTTCTGTAAATACAGCCCCAGTGTTTTATCTGGGATGCTGTGTCATACATCACTTTAATGAGAACTGCTGTCCTTCATTCTAAAATACCTCAGTAGTCGAAATGAAAATAAGGATGCCTTAATTTCCTGTTGCTTGGACAGGCATTTAGCAGCTTCTGAGCTCTCTAACCAATAAATAGGACAAGGACTGCCACTAATATACAGGGCCTAAGATGAGCCATGGGTTAGTTTCAGACAGGTTCCTCTTCTCTGCTCTTCAGGGATAAGAATTTTTCCACATCCAACAAAATCATGCCCTCTGATCACCTGTACACAGCCATCTTACTAATTTAAATTAGATGCTTCCCATTAGTATGTTCAAAACCAGCAGCTCTGAGGGTACAAGGAATCTGCATGTCCACTTTTCAGCCAGGCTTCTGCCACAGTCAGAGTGATGTGGCACGTGAGTTGATGCAGCTGTGCACACAAAATAGGGACTAATATTTTCCCCAAGATCTCCCCAGGATAAAATTCCACATTGTGTACCATCACATGAAAGGGACAGATGAGAGAAAGGGAGACAAATGCAACCAGCTTAATAGGGCTGCTTAGGGTGAACTTCCCAGAAAAAGAAGTTCAAGACAACAATTTGCCTGAGATAAAATCAGAAATATGATATAGACTAGTTTTATGGGCCTTTTTACTGTTTTGGGGCCTTTTTCCTTCTTTCCTTCAGATGTCTTCCTTTTCTTTTTCCACTATATTTTTATCTTGAGTGAAGAAAGCTTTCCTACTAAAACTAGGTAGTCCCATCATCAGTTTTAACTGGGACAGGGAAATTCACAACCAGGTCCCCATAGTTTATTTATTTTTCCTAACAAGATAGCTAGTCTATGGTGTGTCTGAATTAAAATGCCCATTTCCAAAGGCTCTTATACTTTGTTTTTTCCCTGGTCTCACATGGACTTGGTGAGAAAGACAAGAGTGACTCTGCAGTTCCCTGGATGAGAATGGAGCAAGCACACCTTGCTCCCTTTCTATCCATCACACACTACAACCAGGATGCAAGACACAGCTGGTGCATGTGGCAGCAACTGCAGCACCATCACCAGACCCTCCTCAAAAGTGGGAGAAGTTCTTGTGGAGAGACTCTGGCCATCTTAAGGTCAATCTGTACAAGCACTAAAACTTTCAAAGGCCATTTAATTGTTGCCTATAGGTGACATGAAGAAAATTCCATCAGAAGTGTTCACTTTGGTGATCAGATAGTGTGAAACTAAAGCACCCTCTTCAGTTAAAGATTCAGATCGATATTTGTCTGAATTTTGTAGCTGAGGAGAAACTGACTGTGTACATCCAGCTGCTTAGTGCTGCTTCTGCCTTGTCTGAAACACATTTCCTTTCCTTGTCACAACTCCCAGGTGCTACTGCTGAGCAAACGGTGGCATCACTGCCAGAAGCATTTGAATAGAACAAAAAAAAAATTTGATTTGGACAATCTGTGTGCTCTTGTCATTGACGGAGACACAACTGCGAGAAGGGTTAGGGCTGAGGTTAAAAGACAAGGTTAAAAGAAAAGTGCCCAGGAATTCTCTCCTGTCACATTTCACACTGAATTGCTCCTGTTTTACAGCAGATGCTACAGACAATACACTGTGCTCCATTAAATACGGGGAATCGTTTAGCTACATTTACAAGCTACACTGAAAATTCACTCCAGAATTACAGCACTTGAAAGGTTACGTGGAAAGGGCTAGAATATTGCAGCATGCAGGCACCAAGATGCTATATTTATCCACGCCACATGAAAAGCAAGAAGCAAAGGCAGGAATGAACAGGGCCCCGACCATTTACAAGTGAGGGTGAAGTTGTTTTCCTCGTGCAAGGGTATAAAAAAGCACCTGAAGCCAGTGAAGACTGGAGCTATCAGGTGAGAGTCCTGCTGGCATGGCAAAGGTCACAGTTCAGATAAACACAGTGTCTACAACACCGCTTTATTTTATCTTGTGCAGGGCCCTGTACAGGCAAGAGGCCTGAAATGAATCACAAGATGGAAAAGTTATTCTGCCTGGTCCTTATCTGCACCTCTGCCTGTTCTCTCCTGCTTGGGACCCTGCAACCACCCTGAACACCCAACAGGGCAGCATGCAGGCACTTACACCATCAAAGGCAAAATGTGCTTAAGACAGACTTTGGAAATCCAGCACAATTTGGCAAACTTCAAAGATAGTTGCCTTTCAAAAGGGTTGTGGAGGAGGCCTTGGTAAATTTGAATGGTATGATTAGCATACCGGCTGTTTTTAAAACTGCTCAAGAAGAAGCTGTGTTAAAATCCATTTCCGCAAGACGCACGCATTTTTTCTTTTGGACGGGCTCCACTAGCTCTGTTTCTTAAATCAGTTTTTCTGGCATGGATTTCTTCTTGGAAGAATGTACGACACCAGCTCAGTTCCCCAACCAAAACTTGACAGAATGTGTGCAGCGCAGCATAATGGCATCTCTAGTTCGTGGCTTCCTGAAAGTCACAGCACAGAACCCTCGGAAGTGAATTTGACTATTCCAGGTCACATCTGCTGAAAGGAGAGCAAGATGACAGGAGATGCCAGGGTAGTCTGTCCAGCACAGTGTTCAAACACTGGTGAGGGCCACTGATAAAAGGCTTGCCAAAACAGGAGTTGCCAAGGTCTTAGAGGAGTTTCAGGGATGTTTTCAAGTCTTACTAGATTTAAAGGATGATCCTTGGCAAACTCCCCCTGATGCTTCTCAGCATTTCTAGAGCCAACAGTTGTTCCATCTGCTGCTGAGGCTGACTTTGAAGAATCCTTGCAAAGAGCAGCACACTAACTTTAACACTACACAAGAGAAGAAAAAGCCACAGCTTTTCAGAAGTGACCTAGATGTTTGCCAGTAGCTTGACACGCTCTCAGGTAAGGCTGTCTCCTTGTCTCCAAACACTTGAGTGTATTACCAAAGCTGTGCCAGTGTAAACTGTGGGCTGAAAATAGAGATTCAGTAAACAGCATCTATTGAAAGCTATTCTAAGGCATTAACTATTCATCTGTGGAGCTCTGATGTACAGTAAGCAGGAGAAAGATCACCACAAACTAACTTCAGGAACCAAATAGCTACTGGGGATTAAAAAAAAATAAATTAAAAAAATGTCTGTGAAACTCAAGACATATTCCCCGATGACAGTTAGAAAAATTAAATATTAAAAAAAATCAGCAAAGAAAATAAACTTTTGGAGCTGCTGAACATAAACAAGCTTTGAAACAGCAAAGAAAGGTCCACACAGACACAAACGAAGGTGTTTAGTTCCAACACATAAGCTCCAGTTTCTGTCATTGTGATGGATTTGCCAACGTGTTTTCTGAGCCAGGCCACTGCACTACTGTGTAAGCTTTATTCTAATTACTGTAGGCTCTATAAAGGTTTCTTTATCGTTCAGTATTATAAATAATTGTGCTTCCAGGCTGGGGTTCAAAGCTCAGAACAGCACCTGCACAACAGCTCAGGCAGGTCAGGTGACCTTTCCCCAATTCCCATCTCTCCGGTGCTGAGGACAGACAAAGTGATATGTCTGTCATACGCCATTACCATTAGAACAGAATCTTGTTCTTTTATTACAACTGAACTCCGCCGGATTTCTCAGCAGGAATGCTAAGTGAAATCAATGTCTTGGATTTCCAGGCTGAGCTTGGAGGTCACAGCCACTCTATCATTTCTCAGCATTATCCCTTCTCTTTCTCTCGCGCTCTCTCGGAGCCTCCAACTGGCACACAGCAGATTGAAAACAGCATGCAGCACAGGACTTACTCTGCACAATTTTACAGCCTTTTGGAGCCCCCTTCCTTTCCTTTTGGCCCACTTTTTTTAGTTTATTTTTTTCCCCCCACTTCGCAAAATAAGTTCTGTTTGTCTCCTACAGAACTGCGAGCCAAAAGCACCGGAACGCCTAAAAATATGAAAAAGCAATAAAACAAAGGGGAGAACAGAGCTGATCTTGACAGCTGCCAATTAAAAATGGTTACGCTCCATGTTAGCAGCAGATATGGCAGGCCTTGTAATCCTGCAACTGCCACGAAATACACGCTGTGCCCCTTAGATCTCATCAGAAATTCTCCCGCTGCACAGGAGAAGCAAAATCAAGACTGAGATTTTAAGTGTAGGAGATCTACAAGCTACCAGCCACATACAAGACCCCCCTTGTAAAATGCACACACTTGGTAACCAAACACTTTTTTAAAAACCCAAAACCCAACAATCTACCATCAAGTACAATCACAGCTTTGTGATCTCTTGCTATAAGGGAAGAGGCCAAGCCAAGGAAAAGCCACGGGAAGTCAGAAAGTCTACAGTAAGGAGAGAGAGAAGAGACAACCTAGAGCTTGATTCATCAACACAGCAGCTACTGATTTCAAGCCATGTCTTTCATTCTTTGAACATGTATCTCACTGAGCCGACAATGGTATTATTTATTTGTCTGGTTATTTTTAATCTGTGCTGCTTTACTGTTAGGGTAAAAACAAGACACTACTGTCAATTCAAGGAATTTCTCCTGACATGATAAAGGACATGGACAGCATGCTAGAGGGCACTAACAAAAAAGAAGGACAACATTTCTTTTTATCAAGCTCTTGCTGTCACCTAAATAGGACTGCTTTCTCCCTGCATTCCTTAGCTAAATTCTTCCCAGTTGTTTTGCAACAACATCCTCCCATTTCAGGGAGGCACCCTGGGAGCAAAGCATCCTGCAGCTGGGAGGCACAGGCCTGGTACAGTACCTTGCTTTTGGGTGGAGGGCTGTTTGTGCTCTTGTCTGTGTGGATGCTGGTAGGGGACACAGCAGCACCAAGGTTCCCCTGGGGAATGCCAGGAATCTTGCCTCCCGGAGACACTTGCATTGCAGCAAGTTGGGCAGCATACAACTGCTGGAAAAACAGAACAAAAACAAACAAAAATTGGGGAGGGGGGGGGAAGACAGGAGAGAAATCATCAGTTTTTCAGTCAAATCATCAATCATTCCCAAAACTTCTCCTACAGCAGATGATATATTTTCCTTGCAATGGGTAACTTTTATTTAGCACATCTATGTTTCATGACATGAATTGTCATCTTCACCTTTGTGCCTCATTCCTCCAGGGATGAACGAGAGACATCACCATGAGAAGTGTCCCAGCTTCCCTGTGTGTCCAGGGATTCAAAACAGGGAACAGATGCTAATCCCCATGGTTTGACTGAGCTGCTGGACAATCCTTCCTTTCCTCAGACGACACAGGCATAAAAGCATTTCCACCAGCATCATGCACTACCACCTGTGAAACACATATGCTGTTGGATATGACGGTCTCTGTGCTACCATTTTATGTTTCTTTATTTTATTTGCTTTGTTTTCCCTGTTTTCCCAGGCTGTAAGGTGTCTGGGACAGGGAATGTCAAAATTTTATTTAGAAATTAGGAGTCCACTCTTAGCTGGGTTGTGGGGAACCACTAGAGTCAGTATAAATATACACATATCAGTGGTACTGTCCATTAACTATTAGAACCCCCAGTTAATTCTGAGAACCCTTTCTGTGACAGATGCAATGCAGACACAGAGTGGAAATGTTTTTCTCTTCAAAACTAAACCAGTAAGGCACTTTAAATACGTATTTTATTATTAACATGTGACTACTTATATAATCATGGTCAGCTGTTTAAAGTTAAGCACTGCAGTAAGAGTTTAAGGGACAGAGGTCAAAAGCAGTTAGAAAGCAGGCAAACTAGAAGTGCCTGGAAGCTCCCCTGACTTCCTAATAAAATGTGGAGAAAATAAACCTGGTGAGCAGGAGAAGCAACAATTGTTGTTGCTCTGTGGACAGGGAGGAATTCCCAAGTCAGGAGCCTAAGAGAGCAGGAATGTACTAACAAGGATTTTCCTTCCTCAGCCCCAGCCCCCTTTTCCAGGACTCACACCAGGGCTGTGAGAGTGATCAGTGCTGTGCAGTACATGTGTGACACTGAACAAAGATACTCTCTGCCTGCAGGTGCTTCTGAGATGCACTATGACAAGGGATAACATGCAGAAATATGGAGCTGGATGTGAAAAAAACCAGGGTGGCTTCAATATGACTAAGTTTAAGAAGTCCTGTTGGTAGTGCTCAGTTGTTTTGCTGCTGTTTCTCAGGTAATTTTAAATGCTGACAGAGGAATGCATATTGGAGGGCACAAAGAAATGCCAACCCAAACCAGCAAGTCTGAAAGAGGAACGTGAGAATTCATTACGTGATTATTCCACATGGATCTGTGCAAAAGGTGCAGATACATTGCTAATATGAGCTCACAGTGCACCAGCCCTTAACTTGATCCAATGGCTCTGAATCTTGGGCAACCCTGTGAATCATCCCAAGATTCCCTGTACAAACTCTTCCCTTTGCTGGTGCACAGTGCTAGCCCTTTCACACAGTTAAAAGTAGCCCACTGCTGCTCTTTTAAGTGTAATCAGACACCAAGTTCTCACTTATTTCTTTTTCTATTCTTTTCAGACTCTCTATTATTTTCAGTTTTGAATCCTTTTTATTTCTTTTCTCTACCTGGATCACTGCTTGATCCTTACTTTTCTGTACTTCTTAATCACCAATAATCCATCCCATTCTGCCTAGTCTCCCTCTCCCTATAATCCATTCATTTGCGCTTTTTTTTGCCTTTTCCTCAAATTTATTTCTTCATTTACCCCCAGCGAGTCCAAGCCAAATAGATGCAAATCAACAACAGATAAAGTCATCAAAAACAAGCCAGTCCCAAATAAGTCACAGATTCAAATGCATGTATTTATCAGCTGAAGCTCATTTCCATTCATTCTTTCTAAAGAAGCCCAAATTCTTCAGGGAGAAAGGAACAAGGTCTCTGTGAGCTCGGGAAGAACTACAGCAGGCAGTTCAATGAAAACCAAGCCAGAATTATGTATGAATTGATATATCAGAGGGGCAATGGTTGTTACAGAAATAGGATGCATGACTAGGGAACAGCTCAAATAATGGAACCCTGGGCGTGACAGAGCAGTTCTAGGGAAAGCTTTTCCTTTTCTTTTGCTCCCTGGTGAAAAAAAAACCAAAACAAATTTAGGCAACTATGGGAAAAAGACAAAGGAAAGTCAAATGGTCATTAGGCAGGAAAGGTTCGAGCTTGCTGCTATTCTATAGATAAGATATCAGAGGACATGTCTATTCCATGTAAAATAGGGTAAAAGTAACAGTCAGGTTTGGACACTTGGCAGTCCTGAGCCAACTGGAGATTCCTGACAGACCACACAGGGACTGCTTAGGACTGAGCTTTACAGAAATTTCTGGGGGGGAGGAAGACTTTTCCAAATGAATCTTCATCCAAACACGGAATCATAAGAACTGAACTACATGAAATACGTGCACAACACGATGTCCAAGAATCTGCACACCTTACACACTGCAGTGGTCTGTGAGCAATGGCTAGAAGCTGCCTCCTTTCAGACAAAGCATGCAAAGACTAAGTAAGCACTGGGAACGAATTTTTCTGTGCAGCAGCCCAGAAGAAAGCCTCATTTTCAGGTGAAACATTGGAACATGTGAAATTTCAAATGTGTGCCTTGTTCTTCCTTCAGGGATGGACGTACCTGAAGAGAATAAAACACACAGTATGGTGTGGAGTAACCTGGAAGGAGGGGTGAAAGAAAATCTATAAAGCCTTCATTCATGCTTTTTAAAACCTTCTGTCCTCCTGTTATCAGATTCAACATCTCACCTCAATTTGATTTATTTTGAGAACTAAAACCAAACATTAAATAAAATTTTATAAAAGGTCCCTTGTTAGAGTCCTCTCTTAAAAGTCTCTGTCTGCACCACAAACCAACCATTCTACAGAAAAAGTAGTATCAGGCCCAGCTCTAAAAGGAAAAGCATATGTTTATGAAATTTCAAGGGTCTGAATCCTATTTAACCAGTAAGATTACTCCTATATCACCCTCCTATTTCAAAAAAAAAATGGAATGAAATACACAACACGCAGCACACTTCTTAATCTTTCACTGTTTTTGAGCTTTTGCATTATGGAACTTGTCTATTCATACTTAAATGATTCAGGGCATGATGATCTCTAGCTAATACCCAAGGGAAGGGCAATGGTGTGACCAAGTGCTGTGAAACAAGATGACTAAATGACAATAATTTGTGCATTCATTTAATAGACAAACTGAACTCCAACAAAAGGACATTTCTACCCCTGCTTCCCTACTGGCTTCAGATTTCGGAACAATCAATAAATCTCTGTAGAAATATTCAAGTATCATCTAAAATGTACCCTTATATCACACACAGTAATGAAACCAAGACCTCAAGAAGTGCAAGGAAAATGATGTTATTCTGTATCACTCCTGTAATACACTGGGTTTGAACCCCTTAATTTTTACCCCAAACAGACTAAGCCATTTCCACCACCATCAGCTAAACTAAAGACTCAATATCAAATTCCAGCACTCCAGGAGGTCATTTTGCTGCACCTCATACAGGAGGGGTTTTTTTTTCTATATGGTCTTGACTGCTTTACTGTGACCAAGGCATTCAGTTGCCATCAGTGCAGCACTGCTGCTTCAGGCAGGTTTATTTTTGCTATACATAATAAATAAGGATATTATTCTGAATTTTAAAAGATACATAATGCTTCTTCAAAGAGGCAGAATTGGGCTTCTGAAAAAGCAATTAAAAAGCAACATCTATTGTTTGTTTATAACTAAATGATTATGTTTCGTCTCCCCTGCCCATGTGCAATATTGCATGTTTTGTTAATCTTTTCTCATTAACCTCTTATGAAAATCTGTAAGGAGGCAAAATCATCAGAACAAATGCACAGTTTGATACACTTTAAAATGAGCAGGAGGTATGGTTAATTTTTTAATGCTGCCCCTCCATTCGTAAGGTATTAAACGAAAAAACCCCTTTCTCCCTAGGTCACCACCTAAACCATTTATCATTCTTCCAATATATTAAGCAAAAATATTCAGCTGAACTCTCTAAATGGACTAGTTCTAAGAGCTCTTGGCTTGATGACTCTGTAGTACATCAACAGCAAAGCCTTAAGGTTAGGCCAGCTTTGAAAACTTTCCCCTTGGGCATTGTTGTTACACGTTAACAATGCTCATTACTGCTTGGAGGGTACACTAAAAATGAATTCTTGTTCTATTAATACAGAAAATGAGAATGAGATTTAATAGCAATTTTAAAAGGGGTTGAACAAAGTGCTAGCAATTACATGGGCAGAAATAGTTGACTCAAGCACCTATAGGCATTTGGATTACAGTATCATCTCTTATTAAAATATTTTTACTAGCGAACAGTGGAGATTAAGAGCTGTTAATAAAAAAACACAAAGAGAGACAGGTGGTAGTGGGAACTGAATCAGTTACTGCAATAAATTTGTTTCTGATAAAGTAGTTTTTCAGTGAAGATACCACAGTGATGAATTTACAAACCACTGTGCCTGAGTGTTTGAACTGTTGACTGATCCACCACTTCAATTTCTTTGTCATTCTGAGACCCATCATTAAAAATATACACATGAATGGCCTTGTTCTTTGTTTTGTTTTGGGTTTTTTTTTTTGCATAATCAGGGGTGGAGGGGAGGGAAATGGTATAAAATGAGGCTCACTCAGAATACATGAATTTCATTTTTCTTTGCCTCAATATTTATGCTTATATAAGGCATGAAAACTTTGGTTAAAGAAAAAATAATTTTGCAATTTTGCCTGATTTTGAATCTTTTCAGGTGGTTTCTCAGTTGAAAAGAAAAAGAATTCACCGAAAACAAACATTTGATATACATCCTACTGTAAGACAGGTTTTTAAAATTATTGGCAACACAGACAAAACCTACAGAAATTAGAATTAAAGCTGCACTCATTAGTGATTGGTAGCAATGCTTGCTAGATAGTCTACCAAAAAAGTTCTTCATTTACATATGTGAAATGCCAGATTTTATTTTTGTCTGAGTTTCTTCAAAGATTGTTAGTCAGACATTTCAAAGGGACATGCTAATTTGTACATTCAAACTTCTGCAAAGGCTTTTAAGTGCCCCTTGTTTGCATCAAAAGGGAGATTTTCAGAAAACAAAGATAATATTTGAACACAAAGACAATAAGCTCCTTTGAAAACTTGCCCAAAGAACACACTGCAAGGTGAATTTGCTAGCTTTCACTTTGGGATCATTTCAGATAATAACAACAGAGCTCAAGATCCTGAGATGCACTTAGAAGTATTTTTGGTGTATTTTGGGATTTGTTTTGTTTTGTTCCACAGACTTGTGAATGCAGTTGAGAATTATTACTGTTCTCCCTAACATTTGCCTTTATCACAGCCAATTCCTGCAAGAAACTGCCCTGCTCCCAGTGCTCTGCTATGCAGAGACTCTCTGTGGCAAAGGACCTTGTCTGGGCTAATGGTTCCTTTATTTGCCAAGCAAAAAATAGCAAGCTATGGATCACTAAATTCACCCCAAAATTGTGGGCCACACAGAGGCTGGAGAAAATATGCTAAATGTTGAAAAGCTGCTCTGCTCCTTCCCCTGGCCTCAAGACCCAGTTTTCTTTGAAAACTCCCATCCTAGCTATTCTCTGCATTTAGCCTAAGAGAAGAAGACAGGTAAGTAAATCACATATCAAGGAACAATAATACATATTAGAAGGTTAGGACTGGGCTAGTTAATAGATAATTAATATACTGCTTTTAATCAGAGAGCATTGGTACCACTTGGAGGAACTGCCTAGAGAAATTTTGACTCATGATGTTTCAACCAAGATCAGACATATTTCATTTAAAGGTGAACTTTAAACCAAATTTATTGCGTTCAGTAATATTTTACATCTTGTTTTGTCAGACTAGACAATATAATAGCCTCTCTAGCCTTAAAAAAACCCTGAGACTTAGAAGGAAATATTGAGAAAAACAAGTCCTCATTAGAAAAACTGTGAAGCATTCACAAAGAGAACAAGGCTTCATTTATACACATTTGGTAACCACCATCTCTCTCATATTAGAAAAAACATCACTTTTAGAATCAGTAACCACAAGTCTCCACAAAATATGTTTCTGGTAGCTGATCTCTAGGGTTCCAGGCCTGCAGACCTTATTCCTGAGAATAATCCCACTGTAGTCAACAGGCCAGGATGAATGCACTAGTTCTTTTCTCATTTGGAACTTCTCAGGTATGACCAGCTGGGGATCCTTGGCACCCAGAAGCAAGGCTGGAATCCAGGTCACTGAAAAGCTGAAGGAGCTTTAGGTTTACTTCTGATGTAATAAAGACTTCCACTGCAGCACATTCAAAACAAAGCTTGCTCTGACTGTAGAACAGAAATGGTGAATAAATTAAAACACCTACGTACAATTTATGGTGCCTCTGAGTTTTCTTAGAAACTGACGTAATTTTGATGGATAGGACACACATTTTAACTAAAGTACAACCCTCTTTCTGTTTATAGGAGCTTCTATGGGAAAGACACTAACTATAACACCCTCAAATGTGAAGAAATGCAGTTTTCCTTGGAAAGTAGTCTTTAATTCTGCCAGTGGACGAATTCTGTTCAACTATTAGCAAGGTGAGAACCAGCACCCACGACATAACTGACAGCTCCTGGTGACACAGGAAAACTGTAGGAAACTCCTGATTAGAGCCTAGACCTCATGGCTCCTTTGTCCCATGCCTTAACAAGAAGACAATCCTTCTACAGGATGTAACTGTAGGAACTTATCAATAGACACTTCCTATCAGAGACTAATAAGATCTGTTAGTCTCTGTGATAAAATATCATTGCAAACTGTGTATTTAAGATTGTCTGTTCTTTCCAAGTAAAGAGATTTTAACTGGAAAACTGCCCAAGTGGCCTACATATTCATACATACCATGTTCACACCATATGACACTAATTGAAATAGAGTGACTATATGGAATGCAATTGGAGAGGAAATTTGATAATGTCTTATGGAAAAAGCCTGTTGGATGAAATGCTGCAGATAAACAGTGTCCCCTTCGAGGAAAGTAATTAATATTGCATGTATTTTAAACTATTAAAAAAAAAAAAGGTTGGCAACAATTTATTCTTACAGTTTGTTGTGCAGTACCAGAATGTAATGTATTCTTGATGCCATTATTATTAATTATTTCTATGCCAATGGAACTTCTTACATTAGAAAAATAGGCAAAAGAATTTCTTTAAAACGAGGACATGCTTTTGACAGCATATTCCTCATAGATTATACAGTAAAATGGCCAGTGGTAATGTAGAGGACTGACAAAGAGCAGGCATGTGCAGCTGAAGAAGGGGCATTTGTTTTGTAAACTGCATTCCCTTTATCACCAACTATTCCGTAATGCAGAATAGAGCTGACTGTTCTGTAATGAAGATGAAGTGTTTGAATGAAGGTTCCACATGGAGACTGCTGCTCCAGTACAGCTTTGGCAAATTAGGAGCTTGAAGTCAGTAAAGTGGCCCAGACATTTGACTCCATAGGAAAAAACTCACTACTGCCTATTTGTTTACCATAGGTATGCTTCCCAAGAGCTTCATTTTTTTATACATATATCCAGATTTTTTGGCAACTAGCTCAGAGCACCTGACTTCAGTAAGTATAATTTCTCATTTGAGAGACCAAAATTCTATGAGTGGCCATTTGACAAAGTGCTTATTTCATATTGCACTACTTTACTTGACTGGTACTGTATATAATCATTCACTGTTATCCATTAAGTGACCAGAGTAGTTAACAAGCAAGCACTGCCAGCAGAATTACTGTAAATAAGGTTCTATATATTTCAGATTGCTGAGCTATAATTAAGGCATTTCACTATTTTACACACATTTCCCTAATCAACTCTTTCTCCAGTTTTTATTTATAGATTTTCTGTTTGCATTTTAAGTTGTTGTATTCAACAGGGAATTAAGTCAGGGAAAATCTGTGCCTGCTTTAGGACTGATACTGAATTAATTACTTCAAATCTGAATACTCTGTGTCTCCTGAAGTTAAGTGCAGAGCATGTAGTAGAAAGATTAAGGTCAACTGCATTTCTTATTTTGAGAACATGGGTTTGCTGACTTGAATGCTGATACGGTATCAGGTTCTTATATATTGATGATTTTAATATTCCTTGGTGACTTGTCCCTCTTCTTCAAGCATGAAGCAGTGAAACAGGTATTCTGCAGCACACGTGGACCACAGCACTCAGCCTGCTCTCAAAACTTCTTCTTGATCAGCTGAGATAAGAAGTGAGTCCTAAAATACTGAAGTCTGTCTTTAAAGTAGTAAAGAGATGATAATCACCTACCAGAAGCAACAATGCCACACTGCCAAATTAGCTTGTTGGAGGGGAAAAGAAACAGATGTAAAAACTCACACTTGGATATTTTTTGCCCCCCTATAGTTGTATTTTCATCTGTTAACTATGATATCAAACAGTGAAATGAGAAACATTTTCTTTCCTGTCTGTTTCCCTTTTAACATTAAGAGTATTTCTGAACCTGAAGTATCCTACAATTGTATCTGTTGTCCTTGGAGGGATAAATTAACGTTGATCCTCATTTATCTGAAACATACAGACAGTTCACTGACATCTACTCAGCTCACTGAAAAACTTAATTTGTTCTTTGAACTGAGTTCTATTACTTGGTCAAAGGGTCTGGATTAAAACACAGGAGGTAGAGAGTGACAAACCCTCAGTCCATCATCAACAAGGCTGCTCTCTTCCAGCTTGGGTAGAGAGGAAAGGATGTGATGTTTGTGCCTTAAAGGGGAGCTAAGGACTGTGTTTGAGCTACTCCTGTTGTGCCAAGCCTCCCTGGAAAGAGCACATAAAGGAGGAAGCACAGGTAGAAGAAGAATATTGAAAGGCAGAGGCCAGTGATGGATAAACCATCCAAGCTGCAGAAGAAAATGGACTTGCTCTGAGAGCTAAACTAAATCAAATTGATTTCTAGAATAGCTCTGAAGAGATATTTTCTGTTTCCCTTTTTCCTTAGCAAGAAAAACTAATAGAATGTGACACGGCATCTTTAGTCACCCATGTAATTCTATTCTATTCTATTCTATTCTATTCTATTCTATTCTATTCTATTCTATTCTATTCTATTCTATTCTATTCTATTCTATTCTATTCTATTCTATTCTATTCTATTCTATTCTGTTCTGTTCTGTTCTATTCTGTTCTGTTCTAGTCTATTCTGGTCTGGTCTGGTCTGGTCTGGTCTGGTCTGGTCTGGTCTGGTCTGGTCTGGTCTAGTCTAGTCTAGTCTAGTCTAGTCTAGTCTAGTCTATTCATTTCATTTCATTTCATTTCATTTTTGGATGCGGAGAAAGTAGAGCAATGTCATTATTTTGGGGGAGAAGAATGCCAGTCCTGCAGTGTTGCCTTTCCAGTTTATGAGTTTCTGTGCCACAGAAAATTTTCAAACAGGTTCAACTAAATTTACCTCTCACGTATTTTTGTTTTCATGTTCATTGCTTTAAAATCTCCTTCTACGTGTCCTCAAGAAATAACAAGTTATCCTACCTTATCCTATGAGATCCAGTTGTGAAGTTGTAGTATCAGGGTAGCAGTTGTCCTCCTCAACAGCACACTGTGACCCCTTACCATAGAAGCAGAATATTGCACAAGAACCAAGGAAAGCTCCAGCTCACATGTACCTTCCCTTTGGCCTTAACCCACATGGAATCCCCTCTTCCTAAACAGAGTTGTTTTGCTCTAGGCATTGTTGAAGACAAGGCTTGCAGAAAAAGTCAATCAAACTTTTTCGACCTGTGGAAAACTGTCATTCCAATCACTGGCAAAGAAATTGCCCCAATCTTGAACTAGAATATTTTGAGCCTCACTGTATCAATCTATGTTCCAAACCAGAAACCAGCTGAGTTTCACCCTGGTCAGACTTCTAATGTTCTCAACCATCAAACTGAGTCCTACCAACTTGAAACTCATGGGAGTGCCTAACTTCAAGTTAGCCCCATTGCTAGAAGCTGGATAACCTGAATGTTTAAAACCACAAATGCAATGTTTGTTTAATTGGGATGCTTGATCATGGGAGAGGACAGGCTACAAAGAGGAGATGTTAAGAGTATGTAGAGAGGAGGCCATTATTTAACAACAGAATTGCTGAGAGAGCAGAAAGCACCCCATCAATGTCATTATTTTGGAGTTTTCTTCATTAGAGGAAAGCCCCTCTTGAACAAAATGAAATAACAGAAACAACTCAATAGCTGTTTAATCTTTTTATTCTTTGATTTTATGATAAAATGGGTGTGGTCTTTAAAACTCCCCCTCCAATGGAGCCCATAAAACTCCAGAGAGCCTAAAACCTCTGTGAAGCTTTGGCAAACTTCTCAGGAAATAACATAAGAAGCTGTTTTCTGGTTCATCTCACTATTTCCATGCTTCCACTGATGTAATGGGAAAAGTGACACTTTGCGTATTCCATTAGGAGATGTACAGAAGTTTAGTCTTTAATTCTTAGAGAATTTGTTCCCTCAAAGTGGTCTCTGAAAACATCTGAAATCCCTCAGGATTCAGTTTCTGACTCCCACTACAAGAAACCACAGACAGTAAGGCCCAGTCATGCTGCCACCCATGCACAAAAAGCCTGGAACTCGCTCCAATATTCCTCTTTTGGCACATGCTGTACTCGAGGTTTAAGGAGCTGCAGGCACAATAACGTGATCGAAAGTCAAAGGGAATGATATCTTTAACTTTCATGTCCCTCTCATGCTGTGCATCACCCAAGCACAAGAAGAGCTCTGAGATGAACTTTGGGACTTTACATGGCTGCTTCTGGTTTCACCAATCCCTGTGGACAACCAGGAACTGCTGGAGCCCCATGTTCCCAGAGCAAGCGGGAAGTTTTGTCCTTTGCATCAATCCAACCACGGGAAATGCCATCCTAGTGCAAGATGTTAAGTCCCATATTATTCCAGCTCATCTGGGTTACCCTAAGGAAGTGCCCACTCTCTGCTTTACCTTTTCAGCATTTTTCTCTTGAGACTAGATGAGAGGGAACGCACAAATAAATCCCTCTGAATTCTGGTCATTGAGGCACAAAGGATGTCCTTCACTGGCAACAGGGCTGCAAGCTCTAAATTATCTCTTAAGGAATTCCACATAGCCACATATTCCACAGTAACTATATTAGCACTAATTAACCAGTAACAAGCTCTATAATCCATTAGTACATCTGATCCATCCCTGATTATTTATTAAATTTGGTTTCCACAACTTTTTCGAGGCACTGAGTAAACTGGAAGGAAAAAAGAAAATAGACTCCTAAGTGAAAACAGTGCTTTTTGAAAACTGTCCTCCATACCAATTTCCAGTATGGAATTTTTTGTAACAGAAAGATGGATCTACTTGTACAAAACCATGAAATACTGAAGTGATCTCAGGAGAAATTTTTCAATTGTTAATAATACGGCTAGGTTATAAAAAGAGCTAATCCATATCTTTAAATTGTTCATCTGGAAATTTGGATTAGGAGGAAAAACCCCAGCAATTTCCATGTTTCATAATGAAGTTTCAAAACACGAAACTCTTTTCAATCCAAAAAAAAGAGTCGAAATTGATGTAAAAGCACATTTTAAATTGCTTCTGGCTGAGCAGTCGTCTGCAAAGCCGAAGGGGTGGGAGCACCAAAGAGTTTGCAATGGAAACACCAAGAAGCTTTTACTGTAGCCACGCTAACAAGAGCTGCTATCATGAAGTAATAACATTATCCAGAAATCTTTGTTTATTACCTCATTCCCAGTGCCATTTCATTTCACTTGAGTAACTTGGGTCTGATCACGGGGGTTAACGAGCGAGGAGGTGTTTGAGTGGGTGTGAATTAGGGGCACTGCTAAAATAAAAGCTATTTTGGCAGTTCTGTATTTAATATAGTCTGGAGCTCAGTAATTTTTTTTTTTTTCCCCCAGGTAAAATACTCACACATTCCAAGGCTAAGAGTGACTTTGGCAGAGCACAGATAATACCTAGACTTACTGGTATTATGTGGAGTATTACAGAGGAACTCATACTTCCATTCCTTTTCTACCTCCGTCATTCTGCCCACCAGTCTAACATAGATGGAATGCTAATGCCTTCATTTCCTGTGCTCAGAGACTTTCCTCAAAGCTTGGATATTTTCAGCGACCGTGACAGAAAACATCACTGATAGCTGCTCTCCCCCCAGCCCTGCACTCCACAAGCCATCCTCACAGCAACCCATTACAATATGTTCTAACATCTGCCTCCTCAGATGATGTACGACCTATTTGATTGACCCTTTTTGTGCTGCTCAGGACTGGCTGCTCCCTGCAGTGGGAGGGTGAACAGCACTCACTGCTTCTTCAGTTAGCAACTGGTAAATTCATCTCCATTCCAGACTGGGAATGTCAAGCAGGGATTCTCCTTGCTTCCCTCCACACAGTAATAATACCCTCCATATAGTCCCTTCCTTTATAATTATCAGGGATAAGGAATCCAAAGCAATCCAGAAGAGGGAAGGTCTCTGGGCCCTCCCTCCTATTTTTTATATAGGAAACATTTCTGCCAATTAAATTTTTCCGTGACAAATATTAACATTACCCAGTGTTTGTGACTCCAGCGTGGGAAGCATGAATAAGGCAAAGAACAGTTCAGTCCTCCATTACGCAGGGATACTCCTTGTTTTTGCCAAAGTCAGCAACTGCAAAATATCTCTCAACTTCTCCAGTTAGCACCATGGCACAGGACAGGCCTTTGCTCAAAGTGATCACATTCACCACAATAAAAGCCACGTCTACAGCAGCAAAAAAGCACTTGCCAATATCACAGCCATTAAATACAATGCTTATTCTCACCACCTCTATTTCTAACGTGTATTTAACAACATTGACATCAGGATCACTGACAATTGTCCAAAGTCATCCGGCACAAAATGGAAAGAATATGGCTATGAAAACATAGGGAAGCAATGCACTGAGACCAGCACAATGGGGTTTCCATTCCCAAAGATGGAAAACTCCACTGAAACAGGGAGTTAATAGTCCACACTGACTCTAACTCAGTGACTTTCCCAAATTCCAACTGCTGCAGAAATAGAGTCTTGCTGCTCCATGCCCCACCAGCCATCACAGAAATAATCTGACTTTACAGCCCACCATTACTAGCTTACAAACTGGAATTACCTAGGAAAACGAAAAAAGAAACTGAGCCACAGTGGAAAAGTGGGAATAGTCTGAGCTAATCACCCTCATCTCACTTTATGAAAATTAGAATGGAACTTGCAATGTTATGCCAGATGATTTATACACGTTAGGCATCCATGGCTAAAGGTTATTCTCATCCCACCATCCTGAACAAAAAAAAAATAAAAAAAAAAAAAAGGAAAGAAGTAGCTAGTCTGTGCTTAGCACCTCTATGTAAGTTTTAAAAAAATTGTGTCAGCAGCTGAATTTAAAGTGAATTATATCTGTCCTCTCTGTATCTTGTATCCTTTTTTCTTGTTATACAAGTCAGATGGAGAGTGACTTTGTCTTCCTCAAAGTCATCCAACTGGTAAGGCACAGAGCTTCATTTTCAGGACAGAACATGTGGGGAAGGGCATATAACTCCCCCAAAGTTGCTTGCAAATTACTTTGGCTTTGTGTGGAGAACATATATGTTAACATAAAGTAGAGTGTGAACCCAAGGAAAATGAAGACAAACACTGACAGCTGGCCAATCTTGCCCTTCTTTACTGTGTTTGCCTCAAATATAGTATGTTTGTAAGAATGTGTGAAATACTTCTGAAAATAACAGTTATACTCTGTTTAGTTTTAACAAGCAAAGGAACATACAATTTACAATCCTTTTCAGAAGGATCTGGTTTACTAAAATTCATGGAGAGATGTCAGCAAATTTCCAGGAGGAGTTAAAAACCTAATGTAGTCAATAGCCTGTGAGTTTTGGAACTTGTATATTTCATTTGATTTTTTTCTTCTGTGTCCAAGGATAGAGATTTAATAATTTATTTTTAATTTTTATCTTCAACTTAATGTTTCCCAAAGAATCAGACCAATGCTTATACCATACACAGTATCTTTCTTCCAACAGTGGGGTGTTACCACGTTCCAGAAGGACACTGAACAATAATATCTTTTTCCCATCAAGACAGGCTGCAGAGGAGGGAATCTTTGCCTCCTGCATCCCAGCAGTGGCTGGCAGCCTGTCTCTCTCATCCTCCTCTAAGGGAATTTTGAGAAGGAGATTCACACCACTAGGATACAATGGACATATGCTGCAGGGCTCATCCCCAATTAAGGAAGACCAATTATGGTAAGTTGGATCTTTGTCCTTCAAATACACTTCTATTATCCAACTCCAAGCCCTGCCCTTAATATTTAATATATTGCAAGCATAGGAAGGGTCCACTGGAGCTTTCAATTGCAGAGGTAGAAACTTTGACTGAAAGACAAACAGTCATCCTGAAGGGCCTTTTGCTTTAATTTATTGTGTGAGAGGATTATACTGATTTTAATAAGCTTAGGATAAGCAACATCCTAGAGGATGCACATCACAGATTTTCTCATGAGATTGAAAATATCTTACCTTTCATTATTGCTTATAATTAGTGCCAAATGGTTGCCTTACAGTCATTGTTCTTACAGATGACACCTATCAGTGTCATCACTGACAGCTTTTTAGACTTTTGACCCTCCTTGAAAGTAAGGCGTTGTATGAAGTGTAAATTGCTTGGACTAACGAGACTGGCAGCAAGCAGGAGATGGTCAGGGGCAGTATAATGTGTCCTAGCAGGATTACATGGAATTTCCAGACATGGGGGGGACTCCCTTGTTCCAGACCTCCATGGTCACCTGTAACCTCTTTAAACTGAGTTGCCATTTGTGAAGTAGCTGCAACAAGCAGCTCCACTGATGGCATCTGGACTCAAAGTTGGCCCAGGAAATCTAAAGCTGTCAGCAGTGTTATCCTTCCTCCTTCTCCCCCCTGCTTGACTTCCATATTCTGATGGCTGTTTATGAGCTCAGCTGTCATTCTTTGCACCAGGGAAAGATAGATGGGACACACCAACCCCAACCTAAGTGACCTTTGGATGTGACAAGATTTTTAGGTCAGTCCTGCTAAATGGAAGCCTTGGTGTATCAAGGCTCGCCTCGGGGTGAAATTTCCAGTGAATTTATTATCTCCCAATGCCCTTTGGACTGCTTCCCACCATCAAACACCATGGCAGCATTCAGAACAGGAAGAAATACATTAACTGGAATCTGATCGTTTTAAAAGGTTACAGCTGCCCAAATATAATTTAATTTCATACTTGCCCTTTGAGGGTTTGGTGTATATTTTCATTTTATGACTGCAAATGATAAAGCTCTTAAGATTCCAGGCAATAAAAAGGAAAAGGGGGGAGAAGGTATTTTAAGGGTTAGATGTCTATTCAGTTCATAGTCAATGAGGAACGCGACAAATCAGCTTTTTTTAAAAAAATTGAACATTTCCTCAGTTTTAGTAGTCATTTCTTTCCATACTTGATGGGTAACAATACCTTTTAATGAAAACAAACCTGTAATGCCACCCAGTGTGATATGAAAGCAACATTTGCTCTGCAAGCATCTACCTATCCTACATCCCTTAAGGACTTGCTTCAAGAGGAACAATTAATGGGAGGTGAAATAAAGTAATCTGAGTGAACTGTTGTGAAAAAAAAAATAAAATAAAAGCAATGAGACTTGAGAAATGCTTAAATCTAACCAGAATACTTTGAGTTTTAAGTGGGTAGGCCATGGCAGCTTCTCGAATCTCTTCTAACTTCTTCTGTCTGAGCTCAGGTTATAGACACATGGGGCATCTCCCCATGCCCACACAGCAGGGTAAAAATCTGGGGCCCTCAACTCTGATTTTGGGGCAGCGTTCAGTTTGGTTGGAGTCCCACACCTGTGTGATAACAAAATTCTAAAGAACAAGCATGCAGGATATGACATGCTAGCACACAACATGGAAAGCTGGGAAATGATGCTCACTTCCCTCTTTTTCCCCACTTAAAGTGAAAGCAAGCACTGAAACACAAGCTACCACACAAATGTGAGTTTGGCCAGCTTGGACTAGAGGTAGGAAAAGCTAAGCACTTGTGTCTCCCATTTTATCCAATGAAAACTGCATCACCAAATGAACAGCACCTCGCCATCAGACAGAATTTTGACACATTTGTGGGGTTTCCTTTCCCCACAACTAAACGTGGGAAAAATAAACTAGCTGCGGAAAGGAGGAACTTACGATTAAGCGCGGATGTCGCACGTCCCATTTTCAAAGCCACCGTAAGAAATTAATTATTGCTGGGCTCCCACATCCCTTCAGGGCTCCTTAAAAATCTTTCCCAAACACACACTGATACACACTGCCCAAATTAACTCTCACCATCACTGTGTCAGAGCAGTGTACAGCAAGAAGCAAAGCTGCCATGATAATGGGATAAGTAGGGATGGGAGCCCTGAAAGGAGCTGCATTCCCAGGCAGCTACTGGCACAGCAGGAGAGTGAGTTAAATCAAATGCCTCAGTGAGGGGATTCTGTCCCTCTGCCCTGCTCAGGACAGACCCAACCTGCAGTGCTGCCTCCAGCCCTGAAGTCCCAGCACAGGAAGGACACGGAGCTGATGGAGTGAATTCAGAGAAGGACACGAAGTTCACAGTGGGAATGAAGCATCTCTCCTACAAGGAAAGGTGGACAGAATTGGGATTGCTCAGCCTGGAAAAGAAAAGGCTTTGGAGTGACCTAAATGTGACCTTCCAGTACTTGAAGGGAGCCTGGAGGAAAGGTGGAGGAGCACGTAGTTACAAGACAAGGGGAGAATGGCTTTGAACTGACCAAGTGGGTGGAGATTAGATATCAGGAAGAAATCTTCCAGTGGTAAGGCACTTAAACAGGTTGCACAGGGAAGCTGTGGCTCCTCCATCCCTAGAAGTGTTCTAGGCCAGGTTGGATGGGGCTCTGAGCAACCTGGGATAGTGGGAAGTCCCCTGCCCACAGCAGGGGGGCTGGAAATAGGTGATGTCTAAGCTCTCTCCCAACACAGGCCATTCCGTGATCCTATGATTCCATGTATTGCTTACCCTCAACTCCAAAAAGCCCTAGTTTGTAAAGAAAAAAAAAAATAGAATACTGAACCAATACTAATGCAGAACTACTGTGGAGAAAGTAAGAGATTTTTAAGGACAGTTTAACCTACTATAAAATGTAGCACACCTATTAGGGTTTCTAATGTGACTTTTTTAATTTTCAGAAGTTCAGAGTTTAATGGTAAAATCTACATGAGAGATAAACTAGGACTTCAGCCATGTTCTTGTGCCAAATGCAGCTAGAACCATTTGGTTCCCTTAACAAAATAAATATGCTGCTGTATTCTACAGTAGTGGCCTAAAACACTTCAATAACACTATCACAAGCTGTACTGTTTTGGTGTATTAACAAAGAACGCACTGTTATAATTTATAAAGACTGTTTTGAGCCATGGAAGGGGAAAGAAAGGCAAAAAGATTTGTTGCCAGGTGCAATTTTCACACTCCAGCACAGGGAGAGGAGTAACGTGCAGAGTTGACACTTCACCTTCAGAAGGGCAGAGAGGCACTGGTGTTCCTGCCCAGGTGTGCTGAGGGACAACCACCCTTCCCCAGCCCTGCATCTGCAGGGGAGACACACAGCAATGATGCTTTTTTGGACCCCTGAGCCTATCAGGCAGGGGCACAGCTACAATCCCTGAAGGATTAACCTCATCCCCCCGAGCACAGACTGGCAGCCCCAGGCCCCTCTGGGAGAAAGAGATACTGCACCTACAGGAAGGAGCTGGAAAAAGCCACTCCACAGCAGTCCCCAAAGACAATTTGACTACCTCAATATGCCACAAACAGATTGCCCCTGTCAGTGGCTGCTGGTGCAGGATGTGGCACAGCTGTGGTTCCTAAAGCAAAGTACAGCTTGCAATACAGTGAGAAGCCTCTGCTGCAATGCAGATTTTAAACACAGAGAGAAATACCCCTAAACAGCAAGACACAGAGGTGCAGATCCAGGTGGAAAATGCTTTTGAAAATCTCACTTTCTGCTACCATGACAGCATTTAAGACTTTCTTACTGCTCTCCTGTTGTATTGATAATCACAGGATACTGATTTCTAAGCTTAAAAACATACACTTTTAAAAACCATTTTTCTTTCTTGCATACATGCCTTTTCTTTTGCTTTCTAGTTCCATTTGCACATTTGGCCATTAAGGAAAGACAACTCACACAGTAGCTTCCTGACAGCCCTGCTCCCTGTAATTCCAGAGTCTGCCAGCCTCCAAGATAGATGACTTAACAAATTTGCAGCATATTTCCAGGCAGGTATCTCATCTGTGATGTGAGCAGTCTCTATGGCTAAGGGTTAAGGTATGTTAATCCAGTAGTCTTCAGTACTTTCCTCCTTAGTTATCCAATGAATGGAACAGAAACAAACCACTGGTAAAAATGGCAAACAAATAAGGCAGTTATGCAAAGTGAAAGGGCAACTAAGAAGCTACTCTGGGAATCAGACTCCAATGAGCAGAGCTCATGCAGACTGCAAAATTTAAAAGCTAGTTCTGAGGGCTACAAGGAGCTACAGGCACTGTTGCCTCCAAATTTTCTTGTTCAGATTGATCTTACAAAATTCACTAGAGTTGAAAGCATTAAAAACGTCTGAAAAGAGAAAAGGAAGTTGAAGAAACTCAGCTTACACACTGGGAAAGAAAATTGCACTTTGACTTAATTTCAGGAACAAGCTTACGCTATCCAGGAACAACAGAATAATTAAATTTAACATGGTGAAAGCTACATCTCCAGATACTACATACCTTCTACTGAGAAAAGGTCAATTGATGACTTTGGAAAGAAAAACAGAACAAGCCTCCTGACCTCAGTGGTTTGTTGCCTAACACTTTGATCTACGGTCTACAGTAATTAGGTATTTCATAGTTTCAAACTGTGTCTAATATTAGCCCCCATTCATAAAAGGGTGATCAAATATCCTGGCTGCTAACAGTCAAGCCTGGCAAGGAATCAGACTTAATAAAAGAAAGGGTAAGAGTTCAGAAACTTCTAAAGGCTTGCACTGTTCTTGCCATATGCAATTTGTATCACAGGCCAGTGATGCACTCCTCATGCACACATTTACTATTCTGTTTGTTTACTTCTATCCTGTTCTGCCTTGTCACTTAGAAATGACCTAAACCTTGGACAACAAAGAATGGTCATAAAATAGACTGTAGTAAGAAATAAGACATAAATCGAAATTCTTACACATTCAAATATTATACCAATCTGCACCTAACAGCAAACCACGTCATCTGATCTAGGTACAACAGAGAGAGCAAGACTTCAAGAGAGAATTTCTTGTGCTACGTTTCAGGATGAATAGCTGCGGTAATTTAATTAGTGGACCTAAAGAAGTGAGTATGTATCAGTCAGTGCTTAGTCTGTGTAGGTTTGTGAGTGTTTCTCCCTGTTGTTATTTGCAGCATTGTTCCACAAGCACTGGGGTGTGTGCAGATCACTGATTTGCACTTTTCCTGTGTGTCTGCCCGTCGTGACGTTCTGCTGGGGGACTGCAAATACACACTATTGGCAGAGCATGAAGACAATGAACTCCAGAAGTATTCAGCAGAATCTCCCAGCCTGACTGCAGGTTTCATGTTCTACAGGAGCCCCATAACGCCCCAGTTTGTGGTTTCAGAGCGAGTTCCCCCACAGCCAGCCAAGCTCCACTCAGTGTGGTTTCCCCTCCTCTCCCCCCCCACCCCGGACAGTTTGCTCAGGATTATACAATCTGATTTGCATGATTATATAATCTTCTTTTCAGCAACATCCCTCTGAAAAGAGCAAACAACATAATAGGAAAACCAGCAGTGTAAGCCAACTCTTTCAAAACCCAGCGTCTGGAATGTGCAAAGGACACAAAGTAGGGGGGGAAAAAAGAAGTTTTTTTGGTTCTGTTACCAGATTTTTCATACAGACCTTTCCCAGGAGCATTAATTCCCAATGAATGTAAGCCACAAAACAATGTGAAACATAAACACCTCACAGATCTGCACTGTTGCCAGTATAGGAAGGGAAGCACCTCAAGGTGTGTACAAGGGTTGTTACTTAGCTCTTTCACAACAGAATTTACTTTGAGGCAGTGTAAGAATTCTCAGGTGGTTTTTCCCCACCCTGGCTTAAAACACTAGCAGGCAGGTGCTGCCACTGCTGCTGTTTTGACAGTGGTTTTGTCTTGCAGCTTGTTGAACTCAGAGCTTTGACACCACAATTCCAATGATCTGAAGTATTGTTTCTATCACACAGAAGTGAAAATAAAGTCCTTGCTGATACAGATGCCTCCACTCCTTGTCTCTTCTTTCAAACACTTCAGACTTTGTCTTAGGACATTGTATAAGTGAAGACTGTCACACGCCAATCTGCAAACAGACAAGCTCTTCTGCTGGCTGCTAAAACTACTTATGATGTCAGTTACTTCAGCAATATTCATCTAAAATTAATGCCTTATAAATAATCAAGGAGTAATCTGCTTCCGTCTGTCAGGCTAACCCCAAAAAGAAACAAGTGTAACATTTTTGCAAGAGAAAAGAAATTAAGGATGACCTGACCTCACAAGCACGCCTGCCAGACAGTTACACACTCCTCCCTGCATGACCTATTTTTCCCTGCTCACACCACGGAGATGTTTCAAACAAATAGCCAGTAATTCAGGCTGCTTGAAACACAGAGGGTTGCCACCCAAGACAGTTGGGCATCTTAATGGCTTTGTCAGGTTTCCAAAAGTTTTTAGTGACTTGTTATCTCTTCTCAAGTTGAAGGAGCTCTATTTAACTAGTCCATGAAGGTCAGTGTTAAATGTCTCACTTTCCCAAAAATTAGGATACTGGGTATGGATCACATAATTTACTGGGTATGGCTTAACATTTTGTTGCATACTACAGTGTGTGAACGGCCCATATGAAAAGCATACTGAGTACATTGGTGTTTTTTTAGTTAAAACACAAAGCTAGGGAATAACTTACAGCTAAAAAATACTAACTTATAGCTTAAGTGTTCCTATAGCATAAGTTCCAGTGCTGCAATACTTCCAACCTGCTTTTGAAAGCTGCTCAAAACTACTCCCTAATAAACTCCTATACGAGTCAGAGAACATCTGTTTCTATTGCTAGAATCAGATTCTGTACCAGTTACCAAGCTCCCCATCAGCTGTAGCATGAACCACTGTGGGTTCCATGAACCATGAGCCTGTGGGTTTTTCAGCTTTCCCACTTGAGAGCTCCACAACTTTCTCATAAAACAAAGACAAAACCCAATGTATCATGATAGAAAATCTACCTAAAACAGGTTAACTTCTCTGAGACACTTTTTATTTAAAAGGATTGATGGTCCCCTAGCAGAAAATCACTGAGTTACATTATGATCAGATATACATGGTCACTACAAGAAAAAGGCACAGAAATGGTTATCTTGTGCCAGTTCATGAGAAGAGAAATCTTGTGGCAGAGAAGGACAAAGCAAAATGGAAACAACACAAGAGATAAGGTGAAAGAAAAATAGGATAAATACGTGTGTGTGGAAGAGGAGGCAAAGGATTTGCTGTCCTCATGCTGGGGGCTTAAATGTAAAGAGACAACAACATGAAGCTGAGGGCTGGTAAATAGGAAATAACATGGAAAAGATGTGCTATTGCCATTGTCCAAATGTCAAATGTCTTCTAGGAACCCAGGGGCTGGGGGGAGGAGGAGTAATAGCTGTATAAGCATCTCATAACAGGTTCTTCCTTCTTGAAAACTGCTGGGCTCTGACTCTGGCCCATGTGAGCTTAGGGAAATCACAGAGAATGCTGGCTGCACTTTTTCCAGGCTATTTGCATATGTTCCTTAGTATGCAGAATGTCTCTGTACGTAATTGAATTGTTGTTTTTGCCTCTATTAATACATATGCAAATGAGTCACTCCTGCAGCTGTGCTGTATTAATCATATGTGTGCTTCTGTCTGTCTGCCCTGCAGGCTCAGGGTTGGAGGGAGGGGGAAGAGAGAATCCAGTCTCTTTAACCCAGAGGAAAACTCACTCATGCAGACAGAGGTCTGCTAGCAAACAGCAGGCCTGAGCTACAACTGGAAGGCAGACAGGCTGGTCATTTTCCAGTCTTTTTTCATTTTTCATAGATATGGATGGAATCTGAAAGTTATGCAGAAAGGGCTGTTAATCCAGATAAAATGGATATGCTACCTCTGCTAATTCTTTCCCCTGGAGGGGGGAGGGAGTTTTAATTTGACAACCCACAGAGTAGCCATGATATTGTTTTACCATGTGTATTTACTGCCTGTAAATATCCACTGTGCATGTGCTCAGATATTCACAGTGATCAATAAAACACAAAGTATTTCTGTGCAGTCTGCTGTAATCACTGTTTTTCCTAAATTGATTTGATTCTGATAAAATTATGTGATCAAGCTTTTCATTCAAATTTATTTTAACAGAATATCTTGAGTTTACCCATAACATTGTGTAAGATTCTACTGAAGGCAAGAATGGGCTATTTAAATCCAACTACAAAGCACATTTACCCACCATGAAGAAGACTTATTTGAGCTGTGTTCTGTGGTTCATGCTTTTACACAATCTACCACAATCTCTAGTTTTCAGCAGGTATTCAGAAACTGAGTAGTTGCATCCTGGTGCTTCAAGGCTTGCTTTTTAGTTAACTGACAGAAACTTTTTCCATTTAAAAATGTAGGGATTTTTCCAAGATGCTCTTGGCAATCAACAGCCTCTCACCCCACACCTTTCATTTTACAGTTTGATGCGTATCTTAAAATCATCACTAAGACTTCATAAAAAATTCTTGGAAAGCTAAAATTTTTCAAAGACAACTTACCCCAGAACAACATCTTCACCCCAGTTAGATGGTTGTAGCTTCTTTTACATGAAGAGTTCTGGGCCTCACATTTTTCTGTCTGAAGGACCCTGGTCCTCACTGATCTCTTTGGAAATAGCCATCTTGGCTACCCATGTGCAGTACAGGTGGCCAATATCTCGTGGCCAACACATTCATTTATAAAGACGTGGTGGACAGAAGCAGGGGATATAGAATCTGCATAATGCAACAATTTAAAATAACTCTTTAAAAGGGCATCCAACAAAAAAAAATGTTGCTTTATTACTCCTCTTATTATTGGTATTTGTGATGGCCATAAGAAACAGCACAGCCATACACTGAGCTAATGGCAGATGGACAACTGCCACCTTTTGGTTATGCTAATGAGAAATGTCACTTTTCATGTAGTTGGTTGTTTCTTTTCCCAGATGTGTGTGCTCGCAGCGAAAAACTAATTTTTTTTTTTAATACTTAAGTGGATTGCATGAGTATTATAATATTGTAATTAAACTGTGCACTAATGATTCATCCCCTGCAAATGAAGTCAGAGTCCAATTAATGGGAACAGGTAGAGCAAAAAAACAAACAGGGAAAGGATACTGACTCTCACTGTTGAAAAGGCAGCTTAGATGGTATTTAAAGGAAGACACTGCCCAGCAAATAGAAGAAATAACCTTGCACTGCTAGGAAACAGTTTACTTCCTTGTAAGCAAAGAACTGGTTACAGTAATATCCCAAAGAGGTCGTGAATGCAGACTGCAGAGTAAATGAATAATGGATAAAGTATTGCCATCTCTTGGCTACATTCCGTAGAGACAATAATGGGGCGCTAGACTTTCCTTCATCAGAAATAATTCATATGTCTTTGCAGCTCTGGCAACCTGACTCCCCGAAACAAGGAAAGAATGAAGTTTTCAATATTCAGATGCATCACTACAGCGTTTGTACTGCTTTTTTCAGTCTTCTTTCACAGATTTGACGTGTTGTAACACTGGAAGGTCAACTGCTTAATTGGGCAAAACTGGTTATATCTAGAGATTATAACAAGAAATCAGAAAAGAGATATGCAAAAAACACCCAGTTATTACATGTGCTTGACAATTAATGCATGACAATATGGTAATATCTCTTTAAGAGCAAGGGGAAGTTCTGTCCTCAGCAACATTTCAAATGAAACTTAAGGAGACACCTCAGAGAAATAGCCTTAACTGGCAAGTGGAGATATGTAGCTCATCCCTGCAATGGTGAAGAAGCCAGAAGGAAGCTGATATGTAAGGAAAAAAAAAAAAGTTATCAGACTGAGAAGGCTTCAATTTTACTTTTACTTCTTGCTTTACTTTTGCTTCATAAGCAACAGACTATGGAATACTTTGTATGACCATTGGAACACTGCCTCCTGATCAGTAACTGCACACTTATTAAAGTGCTCTGTCCTTTCCAGAGATTATGGACCCTTAAGATACCTAGCAGCAAAGATTTCCAAAGGAGCATCTTTACTGAGTCAGCACCTAAATAACAGCAGAGTGAACAACTTTGCAAAGCCCTCAGACTCCAAACAGGCTTAATTTTTCTCAAAATCTAATCTCTTGCATCAGTGCCTGCTTGAGGCCCAGTATTTCCAAAACTGTGGTCCTTGTTAAAATTAAAATTCAGTCCTTGTTATGCATCTTACCACACAACTAAGAGAACAGGTCTGTAGTAAGAAAAAATTAATTGTCCCAAGTACTTAATATAGGAAGCAGAGACTAAAAAACTTGGCCAGACTGTTTAAGGTCTAAATATGCTCATTATCTTTATACAAATAGTCAGAGGATACAGGACTGTCCTAACGTTCAGAACTGAGACCCAGCTAAAATGTTTTCACACTTAGACACTGACGGGAGGTTCTCTTGATTCATACAGTGACGGATTTGGACACGATGCTGAACACAACCACAAATAATTATGAAGTCCTGTTTCACGCTAGGATGAAGAGGGAAGAAAGTTTGATTGCTGGCACTCCAAACTTTTTGGGGTGTTTTTTGTCCAAGAGCAGATGTTTTCAGGAAGTCTGTATTACATCAGACTGCTACACTGTTTTGACAGGACACAAAATGTCCATACAGTAAGACTACACAGGCAGCTGTCATTATTCATCCAGCATTATCTTTCAATGGAGTTATGGGTATATACAGCATTTGTGTTACTGCCAATTAATCAGTTGTCACTATCTGGTTATCAAACAAGCAATCTGGGAAATCTGAACCATTCCCACTCCCAACGGTGCAGATTCCTCTCAGTTTTCACATTGTGTGATTAGTTCCTTTATCTCCTGATGCCCAAAAACTATTCACAAAATACTTTTTATCAGAAAAGAAACTTTCAGATACGATTTTATAGCATTTGCTCAGACTTATGAAAACATCTATTTTATACTTAGCTATGCCCAAGACGACCAGAATAAACCCTTCAGTTTAGTTTGTACACATCTATGTTTACAGCTCTGAATGTTGATCTTCAAGATGGAGGAACTTAATTCCTTCATCTGCTGAACCACATAGGAAAACATCATGTTCATGTAAGGCATACAGCAGTACTTTTGAGTCATTAGCCTTATTCAGTGAAACACAGTGACAATTTATGTTCAGTTTTTTTCTCCTTCATTTGAAACATAATCGCCATCCTGCACCACTCTTGAAGAACAAGACCAGATGATGTTTATGAGGGGAAAAAATTGACGTAAGAAACCCATGTGCTTACCCAGAGGGATTTTACTGCAGTAATGTTCAGGACTGAGCTTTCTCAGCAGCAGAAGAAAGCTAAAACCACTTTTTTTTTCCCCCCCAAATGGCATTTTTGTCATTGGAAGTGGGAATGAATCATTACACGGGGCTGACAGACAGCACTTTATCAGAGGACAGGTTCAAGCTTGCACCGTGTCAGCTCCAGCTTTTCCAACACGGCCCCATCCATTTACTTTCTTTACAACATCTAACAAAGTAAGTTTCAGCTTCCATTCTCCTTGAGTCATTAGCCTCTGTGTGGACAGTGGAAATCAAGGCAATCCTGCCTGGCTAACTGTGGCAAATATCAGAATCTGTACACCCCCAAAGGCGGGGAGAGAAACAGAGAGCTTCGGATTACAAAGCTGTCGCTGCGAACCAACAGGAGATTTCAAAATGAGAGATTACATTTTCACTGACAGAGTTTCTTTGCCACAGCAAAACAATCAGGTGCTAGTCCTTCTTCTATAAATACGGCGTGTGTTTCATTTATGGAAACAAAAATTCAATTTTGACAACCAGGGATAAAAAAAGTACTTCCTGTTGATCTCACAGTAAAGCCATGACCTGACCTAAAATTCTCTAGTGAAATAACAAAGACGTGTTTATTGTTACATAAACAAACAAGAAAA
Organism: Hylia prasina; assembly: GCA_013397195.1. Taxonomy (NCBI): domain Eukaryota; kingdom Metazoa; phylum Chordata; class Aves; order Passeriformes; family Sylviidae; genus Hylia; species Hylia prasina. The sequence goes on from VYXD01016810.1 coordinate 207,942, forward strand.
ATTCCTTGGCTTTGTCTTCACTGAGATAATGTTGTGTATCGAATTTTGCTGGGAGCAACAAACTGAGCATTGTGTCAGGTCCTTTGATCTCCCCTGCTTTAAGTACACAAAGTCTGAAAGATGAGTGATAGGGAGGATAGAGAAAGAAGAAAAGAAGGAACATGCCACTTTTCTGACCTTTCACTGTCTGATGACCAGATGACAGAGGGTGTGTAGGGAACACCAGAACTGTAAGTAATGCAGGGGAATGTCTGAAATAAGAAGAGTTCCTCCTTGAAAGAAGCCATTTAAAAGTGGGTTTGGACCAAAAACGTTAATTAATCTTTCTTCATGACTCCACAAAGTCATCACAGAGCTAAACTGGATTTGAACAGAATTTGGAAGGCACAATCTTTCTAGTCCAGCAACTAAGTTGAGCTCCATTCATATTAGCACAGGTGAGCATCCATTTTGAGTCCTGTATGATAAAACCTTTCCAGAAGCAAATCTAGCCTGACTCTTCCAAATGGCACCAGAAGTTAAGAGGCACGTCCAATTTCTATCAGATAGATTGCAATGATAGCTAAAAATCACTGTTAAGATGTGAAGAAAAATCAGCTTCTATTTATTTCTAGCATATACATGCCCTTAGAGATCAGATGTGAAAAATTTAAGAGAGTCTACTAAGTTAGTAATTTGAGCCTCTCCCACTGACTGGCTGCCAAACTCTCCCTTGAATTCCAGACATGTAGCAAAACAACATAGGTGAATTTGGTCAATATTTTCATTTTAATGTTCTCTGCACAGAAACAAGAGGCCTTTGAGGTTCTCAACTTTTCCATAACCTAAACTCATCCTAAGATATTTATGACTGCAGTCAGTTTTACACAAAGCCCACCTTTTAACAAGACAACTGTTATTGTGATAAGGCCTATTTTAATCAGGATACTTCAGCCCACAGCATGCATAGATACAGCCCAAAGCTGGTCCTGAAATGAAAGTAAATCATCCTACCATCTTACTGGAGCACTGATGCATTATTTTAGGACTAACCTGAATGACTGCAAAAATAAGAATTAGAATCAGACTGTTGTTTTCACATTGCTAGCTAGTTCCATGTTTGTTTTTCCTTTTTTTCTTCCCTCTTTCTTCCATATGTCTGTTCATGTGTGTTTGGCTATTATAAGCACTTTATCAATACTGACGTTACGCCTCAAAACCCATTTCAGAGGGATGACTTATATGGCTCCCATGGTTCTTAAGCTGCCTACAGTATTTGTAACTCAGAAAATCAGAAACTAACACACAGACAATGTTGCTTTTCATACAAAGGCACAATAGGAATGAATGTATTAACCTCTGTGGTGCATGGAATGTGTCAGCTTACACACTGGCAGCTATTTCTGTGAAACTCAGCTAACTTCCGCTGGCTGTGTTAAAATAAAATTTAAAAAAAACCAAAAAAATCCCCTTCCCCAGAAGTATGTCCCACGCTGCAGTACGCTGGCCAAAGAACTGAAATATTTGATGTCTACTTCATACTGATGTGGGCCAAACTGAGCTGGAGAATGCATTTCACACATCCCAGTAATAAATGCTGAGCCCTTCCAAGCAGGTATAAAGCTCTGCTGTTCCACGTGACTTGGCAAATAATAATGAGAAGGGAGATGCATTTGCAATGGAGAGTCTGGGGCTTTTTATGTCTCTAGAAAAGAGTGGCAATCCAGACTTTGCAGAGTTAGAGGTGATTTAGATCTTGATTTCCTCTCAGTCACAAGCATTATTTGGCCTCATCCAACCAGCCAAGCATACATGGCAGGTAGCAAAATTCACGCTGTGGCAATGGACATCACATCTGCTTAATTCCAATAACTTGACAAGGATTGTGTGGCTGATCAGGAATATCCAAAGACTTGCTATCACTAAGACCCATGGACACTCTAATGCCTCTAAAATTCAGAATAGTGACAGTCTGAATCTGTGTGGCAGAATACTGACAGATACATCTGGCTATCAGGTCAACTCTTTAATGCAGCTGAAAAAACCTCAAACCCTTTAGTATCTTTCCACCTGTTTCCCAATTGTCTCTGTTAAATTAGAATAATCACTAATTATCTGCAATACAGCAGTGCCTAAAATGCTCTGGGTACCATAAAACACAGTGGGAGGGGCCAGTTATTGCTCTGAAGAGCTTATGGCCTAAAAGGACATAATCATGTTAACGACTTCTAAGCAGTTTAAAAGTGCTTGTCAGGACAGAGCTTTTCTGCCTGACAATCCATTTCCTTTCAGTATTTTACAGCCTGCACGAGAAAGATCTAATGGAAAAGTGTCCCCGTTTCAGCTGGGATAGCATTGGCTTTCTTCTTAGTAGCTGGTACAGTGCTGTGTTTTGGATTTAGGATGAGAGTAACGTTTGATAACACACTGATGTTTTGGTTGTTGCTAAGTAGTCCTTACCCTAAATCAAGGATTTCTCAAGTTTCCCATGCTCTGTCTGTGAGAAGCTGCACAAAAACCCTGGGAGGCAGCAAGGCTGGGACAGCTGACCTGAACTGGCCAAAGGAATATTCCATCCCAGAGAACATCACGTTCAGTTTATAAATTGGGGACGCTTCTTCAGGAAGGGTCAACCACTGTCTGGGGACAGGCTGGCCACTGGTCAGCAGCAGTTTTCTTGGGTTTTATTCTTCTCACTTTTTCATTACAATTGTTGCTACTACTGTTGTATTTTATGCTATGGCAATTATGAAATTGTTCTTATCTCAACCCATAGGTTATACCTTGTATTTCCCGATTCCCTTACCCATCCCACTTTTGGGAAGTTAGCTAGTGGCTGTGTAGTACTGAGCTGTTGCCTGGGGTTAAACCATGTCAATAAGAAAAGCAAACGTACCACTATGAGGAAACTCAAGGTACAAACCTAAAAGTAATTAAATTGACAACAGAGACACAAAAAAAAGTAACAAAAACTTCCAGCGAGGCAAAAGGAAAACCCGTTATCATTTGATGACTCTTTTTGCTTCAGATGCAAATTCTGCGCCACGAGAAGAGCCCCAAAACCCCTGCTAATTGCACTGTGTTCCCAAGGAAGAGAAAACTGGTTTTCATGTTTACTTAACCTTTGCCTCCTCTGCATTGTGCTGGGACTTACCTGCAGTTGGAGTGGGCCTAAGCCCGGTGTTGCTGCGGCAGCAGCTGCCATGGTGGTTGGGATCAGCTGAACGGGGTAGGGGTCACCTAAGTAAGAGAATAATAGAGGCGTCAGCACCTTTTATCTACTCTCCACCTGCAAATTAAAGTCCTGCATTCACTCTTTCCAAAAGCCTTCTTTTGTGTGCCTTGTTGAGGCCTAATGAAAAGCTCTATTGTGCAGCCTTTTACTAACACTCTTTTCACAATTCTGGCTGAGAGAGGAATGTGAATAAAAGGCACAAGCAATTAAGGCGGAAACCTCATCCTTTTTCATGATGTATTTAGGGAAATGGAAAAAAAAAAAAAAGTGCACATTGATCAGAAGGCTGCACTTCAAAAAAAGGGAAGAAAGAAGATGGGGGTGGACGAGAAGAAAAGGAAAACAGTACAACCTTGATAAGATCACAGCATTAGAAGGAAACAAATTTACAAGCTTGTCCAAAATATGAAGTTAACAAAACTCTGCTCACTGTTAGTAAACTGAGCCTCATGCAGAGTAGAAATGGTACTCAATTGACTACTGTTTTCTTTCAGGAGAGAGAAAAAAAATCTCACTTCAGTGGCAGGGTTTGATCCTACAACAGGAAAACGCACGTGAAGCTAAGGAAATCAGATACAAGCCTTTGAAATCCCTGCACCAACTCCACTTCATGACTTGGGATTTAATGTTGCTTCTGATAGAAAACTACTTCAGTTTTACTAAGAACTGCATTGTGCTTAATGAGATAAAGGGAGCCAGTAAAGCTTTTAAGAAAAATTGCAGGCATTTATAAAGGAAAATTACCTGAAATGGTAAAAATTGAGATGGAGACCGGCATGTTTTAATGATATGGAGAGCTCACTTTTGGTCACTTCTAACAGATCTGATTTGTTAAAATAAACTTCATACTCCTCCATCCACGAAACCATTAAGAATAGCAAAAATAATAAGAAATGTTACACATATTACATTGTTTCCTCAAGTGATAAAATGTTTTAACACTTTCCACTAAAATAAGGCTCACTGGAGCATTTCTGTTATGTCCCTGTGTTCTGGTGGCATGCCTGATTTCTGTAGCACAAAAACAGCCACTGGAAATAAGACTACGGAAAAAGCAGAATGCTCTACGAAGAAGATCTACCTAAATGTTCCTGTACATTTCATTAAAAAGGTAGATTAAAAGTTTTCCCCTTTACTCTTTTTTGGAATGAAAAAATAGACAAGACAATTAAGGAGCGAATGCAGGCTGTTCTGTATAATCATTAATAATTATTATTGAATTAAAGTTTCAAATGTTATCAAGTCTTAGCTACAGGAAACAGAAAACAGAGGGAAAGAAATTTATCTAATTTTTTTTTAAATGTTAGAAGTAAGCTGTGTTGGTGTACACACATTCAGGTAAGTGGCTAATGTTTATTTCCCTCTTTTATAATGTAACCTTCTTTTGACCTTTTCATTCAAGGATTTTGATCTCTCTGTGTTAAGAATTAAATATCACAACTTCTGGTAACGGAGGACCAGCTGAAACTGGGCTGGCCAAGGATCTTAACAGATATTTAACTTAAATATCTGCATGTTTATATTTAAGAACATCTTAAGTAATGCTCTGTTGACTGAAGCCTCACAGTCTTTCAAGGCTGACCAGCCAAGCAATGCAAACCAAAACGTCCACCCAGGCATCCCCATTCCCAAGTGTCTTTGCACCAGCCTCAGGCCACAGCACTTCTATTTATTTATTTGTCAATGGGCAACAGATTTCCTGACATGCTTGGCTTTCTTTTTCTTCCCCAGAGAATGCCACTGTTTTACATTTTCCAATTTCATTTTGCTTTCTGAGGCACCCACCTTCCTTTTCCTATCATGGACTGAATCAAAAATTTTTCTGACTTGACATTTTCTGGAGAGCTATCTTGTGACCTAAGCAGTGGGCCTCAAACATGTGAAGACACAGAGAAAAAGGCAACAGTGGTCAGAGAGTCAGGGACAATGGTGTTCAGCTGCCTCCACACCACTGGTAGCCCAAGGGCTGATCTCAGCATCATTCCAAAAGTCTCTCTTAAAGAAGACATTCTGATTAAAAAAAAAAAAAAAAAAAAAAAAAAAAAAAAAAAAAAAAAAAAAAAAAAAAAAAAAAAAAAAAAAAGAATGAGGGAAAAGTTTCTCAGCAGGAGGCTGATTCTTACAGCCTATTAGATTTCTAATTCTGAATGATTTGGATTAAAACACATATATTAGAAGATCAGCTTCCATGCACTCTCCCACATTTCTCTCCACACACATTAATAATGTGCTAATGGACACACACATGCTAACCCATAAATCCCAACAGCCCAGTGGAAGAGCCAAGATTAAAACCCACAGACACCTCTTCAGACACTTCGGACCCAGGGAAGCTTTTGGAATCCTATCCATGAAGATGCCAAGCACTCACCTGTTGACATCACACAGTGCAGGAGCAACCTGCCAGCCCTCAAAATACTAACAAAGATCTCAGGTCTTATCTGATAAATACACATTTTTTTTTGCTGTTACTCTACTTTCTACTATCCTTAAGCTTATTCCCATATCAGAGTGAATTTATTGACTAAGCAGTTTTAGCTAATTCTGAAATCTGGGAAATGCATATCTTAACTATTTCATTACATCTTCAGTTAATATCTTATTTTTAGATGTCAGAAGGAGCTACATTTTTTCCCAAGCTCTAGGAACATTTCAGGAATGTGAGACAAGACATACAAGTTCTTACAAATAGATATTTCCCAAGCCCTTCCCAAGTCTGTACCACTGAAAACACCAATAAAATCTAAAAAAACCCCGTATTACATTTCCATTTACAAAATTCTTTATTAATCAAATGCATGCAGGCAGGAGCATCTTTCAGCTACCAAAAGAAACATTTTGTGCAGTGGTTTCATGTTCCAAACTATCTCTCTTGCTATGTGTGGACTTTTTGTACAAACAAAGCATCAGAGAGAAGTTTCACTGTTGTTGTTTTTCTTTAGTAGGCCATATGGTAAAATCTGGAGCAGATCAAAGGCTGAGATTTTTTTATGGTGACAACAAGGTAAAAATTATTTCATTAGCTGATGTTTTGTTGCCTAATATATAATTATTTCCCAGCTAGTTGGTGACATCACTTTGAAGAACAGAATTATTCCAGGCTGGCTCCATAAAGAGAACACAGGATTTATGCATTGGTGATGCAGCAGCTAAAGGAGGGAAGGGGAAATCAGCCTGGGGGAGCTGAGGGGGAATATTAGAGGTGTTGGTGCTCACTGTGGGCAATGCCATTGGATCAGGGCAAAACACAAGGCTGAATCCTCAATTCTGTGCCAATACTTTATTTCTCTATCCTTCTTCTGGTCCGTCTTCCACAAACATACCCAGAACCTCTTTCCTGATAATTTATGCACTGCAACTTCTTTCAATTTCAAATCACACCTTCATCCTTGCCCAAAATAATCTTCCAAGATATTGCTTACAAGAGGATTTTTCATGAAGCACATTCACTTTCAAACCACTCTTTCTATGAACTCTCCTATGATCCTCCACTGAAAACACTTTTCTGCAAAAGTTCAGCTGTGGTACAGAGCCAAGTGGACATCCTGTCCCAACACACAAAATAACAGCCCTGTGTTTGGGAACTTGATTTTCAACTGACTGGCTACCAGCTCATGGGTATGAAATGATTCTGTACTTGTGGAAATACAACAAAGGCTCTTAAACCATTTAAATGTTTTGGAAAATTTTATCAAAGGAGTTTTTTAAGTTAAAAAACATTAAGACTCTTTTTTTTAAAAAAAAAAGTGAAAATAAAGCACAGGAGTTAACATTATGTCTGTTGCACCATTCACCAAAACTCTTAAGATGTTTTTTGTATTCCTTTTTCTGTCACTCATCCATTTATTCTCCTTCATGGTGTAATCCCCCCTAGTGTCTTGTCTTGTCTCCTGACAGGCTGCAAGCTCTTCAGAGCAGGCACAATTGTCTTACTTGCTATATAAATCAAGTTACATGCTAATGTTAAATTATAATGTTTTGACAGGATTTTAAAGTTGAACCTGATTATATGAAACAATAGAACACTGATTTTTTTTTTTCCCCTGAAATTTTCTTCTCTTAAGAAAAGGATACCAGGAGAGGAGAAGTAGGGCATTTATTTCCCGTGATTTTTTAAAAACTCGTTATCTTTCTCCTACTGATCTTTCAGGGACAGCAAATGAAAAAAAAAGTTGGGAGATTGTGGAAGAACAGAAAAGAACACAATGTAGAGAATACGAAGAGTATGAAACAAACCATGGGGGCAACTTTTTTTAGCACCTGGCCTGCTGGAACTGGGTGGGCTGCATCTCTCTGTTAGGGGCAGGAGGATTTTAGCTTATGAACTGGGGGAACTCATTGAGAGGGCTTTAAACAAGGTTTGAAGGGAGAAGGGGATGCAGCTGGGCTGTCTGGAAGCAGGTCCAAGGGTGGTGGGCCTGAGCTAGGGGTGAGATCAGGAGCCCAGCTGAGGTGCATGTACACTAATGCAGGCAGCATGGGGAGCAGGAAGAGCTGGAGGTCATGGTGCAGCAGCAGAGATGTGATGCTGGTGCCATCACAGGAATGTGGTGGGATCACTCACGTGGCTGGAGCACTGCACTGGATGGCTACAAGCTCTCCAGAGCAGACAGGCAAGGGGGAAGAAGTGGAGGGGTGGCCCTTTATATTAGGGAGGCTTTTGATGCCATGGAAATTGAAATTAATGAGGATCAAGTTGAATGCCTATGGGTAAGAATTAAGGGGAAGGCCAACAAGGCTGACCTCCTGTCTTCTGCCTCTAGGGATAATGGGTTTAAATGAGTAAGAAAAAGAGTATGCAGAAGATGCCACCAGTGGCTTCCAAAAAGAAATCCAAACTGGCTCCCTGATTTTCTTTGAGGATAGCTCTGGACGGTATTGGCTGAGAGATTAGTCCGTTTTGCGTTTTAGAGAAACAATTCAGTCTACAGAAGATATGGTTTGGAGGGATCTAAAAGCAGCCTTCTAATCCCTGTAAGGTGATCAACAAGACAGGCCAGGCTCCTTCTGGTAGGCTTTGCTTGGAGGACAAGAGCCAATGGACATAATGTGAATCAAGAGAGGATCAGATTTTCCCTACAAGGACATCCAGATGTTGAAACAAGCTGTTCAAACAGGGTTATGCACTCTCTGTCCTTGGAGCTTTGCAAGCCCCAACTGAATAAAGCCCTGAGTAATCTGATCCTATCTCCTTGAGAACCCTGTGTGAAGCCAGAGGTTGGACTGCAAGCCTTCTGAGATCCCAGAATATTCCTATGATTTCAGGATACACGTTTTTAAATGTTTTTTTTCTGTATCTGTTGAATAAATTACACTTATTCAAAACGTCCAGCTTCCAAGGAAAGCCGAAGTATTTCCACAAAGGCTTGTACATGCTCATGAATTTAAAAAATCAGGACTTTAGTTTGTTCCCCAGCTATGGATATCAGTGAAGTAACACCAGACATCTTTTATGGCCTAGAAATTGAGCTGAAACTACCAGCCCGTTTTTACAAGTCTCCATTGTTTTGCCTATCTGTTTCATTTTTATCAGAATTATTAGGAGAAGCCACACAGAGATCAGGGACTATGGAATTCTTTCATTTAGAAACAGCCCTTAGTTGTGTTGTTATATTTTGCAGCCTTGTTTCCCCCCATTCCATTTGCAACCTTACAGAACATTCTCATGGATGCTGAGAGGCAAAGCTGTTACAAAAATTCCTCTTTCTTGCTTGTTTCTATCCACAATGCTATTACTCTTCCCTTATCCTGGGGGGAATATGAGGGTTTAAGTCATATGCTCATCCTTTTCCAAGGCATAAACAGTAGCCCTGGAAGATGACCAGCATCTTTATGAAGAAGCTTCAGTATGTGGTCTTCACAGCACATGGTTTCTATTTTTGTCATTCTGATAAAAAACACAGCAGTGTCAGTAGCTTTTTCTTGTGATTTGGTGACTGTCAATGACCTGCATGTCAGCTGACATAGCTAGATCAGGAATTAGCACTCATCTCCTTAGAAGACAGAAACACAGACACTTAGCATGAGTAAAATTATAAGACAATCCACATGATACTCCATTAAACAATGAAACATGTGACTGACTGAAAAACAGAGACACATCAGCAATTTTCCCCGAGGAAGTTTATGGTATTTAACTCCTAAACATTAATTTTATTGTATTATGTAAGGAACCAATTAACTGAGAGCTTCATTTTTATCAGACATCAGAATTATTGTTCAGAACATAGATGAACAGTAAATTCAGCGTATTTCAATTTTATTAGGCTTGACTTGTTCATCTCATATTTTGCCAACTTTAAGAGGTAATTAGATATTTCATCAATAACTTTCTGTGAATTATTTTATTTAGAATTCTTCCAGCAGCAACAAGCTGATATCTAAGACATATAAAATGTAGCTGTTGTATATTCAGATTTCCACCCCCCAACTGGATATGGTTGAAATAGTGATTAAAGTGCTTTCAAAAAACCTCATGTTGATGACATCTGACTGCAAACACAATATGATTTGTTACAACAAATTATCCACAGGGGACGGGACAAATGGGCAAAAACAATTATTGTTTCCAAAATTTGTCATATTACCATAAAAATAACACAGGTATCAGTAAATAAAAGGCTATCTAGAACTTTCCTGAGAATTTGCCAGTAACCTGGAAAACGTACTTGGGGTAAATCCCATTTCTTGAAATTCAAACTTGGCAACAATTGTTTCCTGAGAAAAGAAAACAAATCCTAAAAATCTCCAAATAATTCAGTTTCTTGCACACCTCAGTTTAGAAAACAAGGTATGTTCCTCATCTTCTACAGAAGAACCTATATGGAATTCAACGCCCTCAATCATCCTGAAAAGCCTCAGGACTGACAGAACACACCACACTGCTTTAGGTGCAAGGCAGCATTTCCTCTCCCTTTCAACATGGTGATCAAATGCTTTAAGAAGTGCTGGACTGCAGTTTCTTAAATTCATCTTGCTTAGCATCACTAATTAGGGAAGACCCATCAAGGGTTGGGCTACTCTGTGTAGCTGACTTGGAAATGACTGACAAACAGTGCTGCAAATGTAGAAGCACAGAAACATTCTGACCTGGTCCATGCTGATACTTAACATTTGCTGAAGAATGTTCAGAGAACACTGTTCTTATCCTAATTCCTTCTGCCTTTTTTGTTTCTCAGTCCCCAGAAGCAGTCCCTTGTGCTTTCCCAAATCTTTATTTCATTCCCTTTAGTGTCTCTTATATAGGAGATACAGCCATGCCTCAATATTCCACATACAAATCCATACATATGTGCATTAATAAAATGATCATACTACCTACAACTGACAAGCAGCTTGCTCAGAGGCAGAACTATGCAGTTTTTAAAGGGCACAATACAAAACTTTTCTATCACTTGCACCATTTTTATGCTTTCAAAGCACTTCTCAAATATTAATTAGCTCTAAATAAATTCTAATTATTTCTAAGAGTGGCCCCAGCAGATCTGTATCATCTGGTGTGAAATCTGACTTTAGTGAAGTCAACAGCAACAGCTCCTCAGACCTCAGCAGAGCTGACATTTCCCTTGCCATTGCTAAAATCCTGGGAGTTGTGTCTATTATCTGGAAAGTACCATAAGTAGAGCTGAACTAGCAACAGCAGGAGTAACAAGTGATCAGGTTACAGAATGAGAAGAAAGAAGGGTTAAATGATCTGAGCCAATCTGTGGAGCTCAAATGAGGGAGAAGCTTTGGGAAATGCAGTAACAGGACTCTGATTTCAGCATCAGCTGACATGGAAGGTGTTTGCCTGCTGCTAAAACCTGTTTAAATAGTTGGGATACTGGGGTCAACTCCTAAAATTTGCTCATGTTGCCAGTCACTAACTTAGTTAACAACTAACCTTGAAACATCAGCCCTTTATAAAAAGATTTGCATCATATATCTATCTAAAAATTACATATTATGTGTATAATAAAATACATACAAAGAGGTTGGCATGAAAAATCAAAACATTTAAATTTCAAATAGCACACATTGCATGAATAGCATTCTAGGGAAAATAAGTATGTAATCAGTATTTACCTTGCTAACTGGGGACAATATAGACCATCACATACTGCCAACTTATTTTTCTCATAAGAAAAAGTATTTTGGTTGTAAATAATAATATTAAATATTTTATAAATGCAATTATATCTAGGTATGAAGCTTAAAAACATTAAATTAAAAAAAATATCTGGAACCACAGAGTATGAATTTTTTTTCTCAAATAGAAATGTAATCCTAATAGAAGTTCCTCCCTTCATCTCTGCCAACTTTTACCACCACACAATATGCCATAGAGAAAAAAGGGGAAGTGTCAACTTGTGTAAATTGTCCCTTATGTAATGCAAACCATCTGTTTAAAAAAACAAAACAAAATGAAAACCCAAGCCACTCCCAAGCATGATCTGCTATGGAGAAAAAGAAAGAAAAGGAAATGTAGTACATCAAATTGGAAGCCAAAGACCATGACCTGCCATGTAACCATGGAGAAAATATTTACCCCTCTCCTCCCTTTATTTACCGAATTTTGAAAAATATTTGGAAAAGCATAATTGAATCATTCGCTCTGCACATAATAGAGACTGATATTGCTGTATTTTTTGAGCATTTCATCTCTCTAGAATGTTTTCAATCAGGCTGGAACCAAGCAGAGAAAAACCCTTTGTTTTCAATAACATATCATACAATGATGCCACCACTGGGTTAGAAGGTCCCTGAGTCCTCAGTCTGCAACCTGGCAAAGGATGGGGGACAAAGTATCAGAACACTTCTGACCTGTTCTTCTCGTCTTCCTGAGGTATCTGCCATGAAAGGAGTCAAAAGGGACCACTGCTAAGAACTGCTACAATAACTTTTGTGTTATCTTCATTCTAAATGCTCAGAAAAAGAAAAAAAAAGGATGTGTAGAGAAAACAGGGCTCTTCCTTTCCAGCCTCTGTCTGGTAAGTCATGAGTCCTTTGGTAAGCCATGCCTGAGGAACCCTCCTACATACACACTCTGAAACCATTGGGAGACTTAAACCTGACCCTCTCTTGGGAGGTACAGGTGAATCAGAAAGTGCTGGATAAGTTATTTAGGTTTTATTATTGAAGCTGAATGAAAATAAAACAGCAGTACGACTATTTGTCATTTCTTCTCTTTTGCTGATCCTGAGGCTTGATTACACATTTTCTTCCAGCTATAGCTGGGCTGGGTGAAAAAAGAAAAAAAAAAAAGCCAAAGCTCACCACTGTGATCAGACTGCTTCTTTAATCCCTTCCCAAGATGTTTCCACAAAAAAAGAACCATCTCAGTTTAAGCAGTTTTAACACAGAGTCCTTGCTGTCCCAGCCTGGACAGAAGCAAGTTTGAGAATGCTTGACCAAGAAGCTTGGTCCATACATCTCATTTCAGAGATCTGACTTCTCACAGGGGCAGGGTGCAGAACAGCATAAATGTCCCTTTGAACACGTCCCCAACAGACACTCAAAGTCAAGGAACTCTGCATCACTAGTTAGTTATGATAAAAATATTGGTTGTTGCAATAATTCCCTCTTCCTTCTCCCCTTTTTTGAGGAACAGTGTGTGAAAACTTTTATAATTTTTTTTGTTCTTTGTGACTGAAACTGAACTGTCACATGGAGTTTTTTATCATTCCTATGTGCAGGGCGTTAATGCTAATAAATAATAGAATCATCACTAGAGAATTTCTATCAATCAGCCACAGAAAACAATTCTGGAAAATGTAATCAGTCCAGAAAGAAGGGCAGGTTTTCTAACAGGACTGGGAAGATGTAGAAGTGAGATTCCATTTTCATCAGGCACATAAACTAATTTTAAAACACAGAATGGCAGTCATGAACAGATGATGCTAGTGGGGTCTTCTGAAGTTCCTAGGAAGGCTTTGCCCCCAGAAGCAAACTCAGTGAAATTTTGGTATTTAACACATTCAGAAGCTGAGCAAATTAATCTGCTGTACATTCTCTGTTGCAGTACAATGCTGCTACTACAATCCACTCCAGCTCAGCTCAAGCCAGCACAGGTGACTGCACTAAAGTTTGCAGTACAAGAATTTGGTAAATACCCTTAAGACTTAGATCCTAATGTCTTTGTCACCCTTAAGAGGAAGGTTTAGCCTCCTCAGTCACTCAGGCACTTAAAAAAATTTTATCCAAAGCTCTCTGGTTTACAGTCTTTGCCAAGTGGACTGACACACTGCAGGGCAAAATGGGAGAAATATGTTTTAATGGTCTGTCAAAAACACTGCTTGATGTGAACATATTATGGTTTGAAGGCAGCTAGGTGTAAGGCAGCTGGGTGAAGCTTTCTAGGTGGAGCTAAATGTGTGAGTTGTTGTTTACACTAGATGGTGAGTGAAAGGAAGAAACCCTTTGGACTACTTATCACTTCTCCTCAACTTCCCAGTCAAATTCAGCCAAACATGCCAGGCAATAACCAAACACAGAGCTGTCTTTTTCCACTGGCTTCTGTTCAGTCCTACATCTTGGCATACCATTTATTCCAAGCCTTACTGCCAGGAGCAGCAGAAACTTTGCTCTTTTTGCCTTTTAATTTTCAAGGTTACACAAACACGTAATGTCATATCTACTTCACAGATGTGAGGAGCTACAGAACTATTATGGAGTTAATGTGCATGGGGTACAAAGAAGGGTAGAAACCTCTCAAACCAGGCTTCATTAACATGGAACTAATACAATCTGCCAGATATGTCTAACGGGGTGCTTTCCTGACCTTTTCCAGACCTACAGTTATGGTAGCATTCATATTCAGTGTGGCTTCCAGTTACACATTCTGTCATGTGAATCACTACTTCTCCCAGTCAAGAGAGGCTCAGTGTGAAATCACTGGAAGAACTGAATGAGACTGTGTTTTGGCACTGCAGCTGCTGAGGGATGTGAAGTGTTTGGAACAGTACTTTTCAGTAGTGGTCCCAGTCTGTAAAATATCAGGAAAAGGTGTCAGTGGCCAAAGAAACCGAGTTAGTGCTCAAGTACTGTGTCTATGATGTTCAGAAGCTGAAAGAAATCTGAAATTGTGGGCTAAGCCAGCTTAACTAAAGAAATATTTTTATGTTCTAAGTTTACAAAAATGCAGCAGTGGCAAGTGCTGAGTAACTCAAACCAACTGATGAATTAATGAGTTAGTCACTGGTACAGACGGATACAGTGACATGGACATAACAAACACCCAGAAGGGTAGAACAAGCAAGTCCTGGATAACTCAGTAGAAACCTGATGGCAGAGGAGTTATACAAGTACAAGTGCATGAAAACAAGTCTATGAAATTCATGCTCTAGCTAAGCTTATTCACAGAAATAAAGTTCCTTCATTATTTCCTAACTTGTATTTATTCTCATCGTGTTGACAGGAACATGAAATCCTATAGAAGGCTTAAATAAAATTAAAAAAAAAAATCTGCGGAGTGTAGAGAACAATACAAATCTTTCAAAGATTAAAAAGTAGATGCTATGTTTTTTAGTGTTAGGCTCTCACAAATATCCTCAGAGTTTGTGTTAGTCCATCAAACTGAAAGGCATATGCTATCTTTGATCTCTGTGCAGAACCTCCGTTGAGATTAATGTGAGCTCTGTGTGAAGAATAGGCCCTCAGTTCACAAATAGCAAACAGTCTGCTTCAGGAAAAAAACATGTTTTCTTACAACAGTGTTGAAATTTACTGGGAAGTTTCAAATAGCTTCTCTTCAGATGCAAGTTTGTGGTCATGAGCATGTTCACTTGTCAGAAAGACCTGTCAGAGAGAAGGTGCACAAATCCACCTCTTGTGTGAGATGTTTGGCTGTTACGTTGAAACACATTCTTCATCTCTGACGAGCTTTTCTCATACTGTAACAACTAATCCTCTGTTTTACACTCATCTCTGCGAGTTAATGGCTTTGTCCATCGATGAGGGGTTATTTTTACACAGACTGGCATGAAATTGTGCCCTATACCCACTTCCAACTAAAAAAATCTACAGGACTTACTGCATCCCGCCTTGTAGCTGAAACCAGGAGGAAGAAGGAATCCTTGCTGTGCAGCTGCTGCTAGGGTTCGTTGGTCTGGAGGGAATACGGGAATCATTAATGGAGGCAGCTGACCCTGGACCTGCTGAACAGGAGAGGGAAAATCAAACACAGAATTTTTCTTTTCGGGGGGGACACACAATGTCTGGTAATATGCTTTCTTTCACTTCTGATCTGAGAGGTCTGGTTTGAATACATCACTTCATACTGGGGTGTTCCAGCAGCATCAGCTGTTGAGCTTCATCTTCATTACCAAACACTTCATATGAATTACATTAATCCAAAATAAACTGAGATATTTCACTAAGGCATATCTATATCCCACTTAATTATTCCCCCCACAGTTCATGATGACTCACTCATCTCTGACTGTAGGGGGGTAATTTCTTCTCTTTTATTGAACTGTGTAGCAGTATCTGCCTCAGACAGTAGCTCTCACCCCGAGTAAGCCCAAACACAAAGACACCTCCTCAGAAGGGAAAATAAGTGCATAAAAGTAGCACACAGCACAGTCAGTACTATTTTTCTGCTCACACACATGCACTTATTCGTACATGTGAAAAGATGAAGTCTCTGGGATGGCCAGAAAATAGGCTGAGACACTTTATTCACAAATAAAACAGCTATGTCTGAAGTGTTAGGCGTTCAACTTTGCACAGCAACTCTACACAACCATGCAAGTCAGGAAATGGAAAATATTATATTGTAAGTGGATACTGCAGGGGACTTGAGACATGCAGAAATTAGTCACCAAAGCTGGAAGTGGGCCATGGCACAATGTCTACTGCTGTTGCTTTTACCCAGTTCCATTAATAGTTTTTAATTGCTAGAAATGGAAGTTGTCTCTGTATTTCAAACACAGGAGAAACACAAAGTTTGCTGGATTAAAATGCTAAATGCCTAGTTTCAGTTTAAAACCCACCCTATATTGACCAGATCAGTCAGTAAAGAAAGACTGGCTCAGTTTTTAGGAGAGCCCATCTAGATTTTTAATGGTGCTGTAAAGCTGAGACATCAGAGATAGACATGTTTTTGAAAACTACAAGTTATTTTGTAGTCTGTAGCCTTAAGTAACTCAGAAAATTAAGAGGATCAGTAGCCAACCTTCAATGCCAAGGGGCACAAGAAGGTGTTACTCCTTTCATTACTGCCTGGACAGCAGAACTGGCAAAAGAGAACCTGCACCAGTCCCTGGATGCTGCTGTTCAAACTACACCATTTGCACTTGATTTTATTGTCATTTAATCTCCTTAAAATCCAGGCCATGTCTTGGTTCACCATTACCAGGCATAACAGTGATACAAAATTTGGGATTACCATCCCTTTTAATTTATGCTGGGAGCTGCCAGCACCCCCGTGTGTGCTGACTGCATCTTTGTAGTCTGAAACAATTTTCAAGGATGGAGTTCAAGAGCACTGTTGACAGAAATTCTTGCAGTGGGAGATTAGGATTGGGGCTGAAGACTGAGCAGATGTAGCTCCTCTCACTGAACTAGCTTGACTCATTTTTTGTTACTTCAATATTTTTCTTTCTATTCTGATCCTGCTAATTAGAAGGCATACCTATTTTCAACTGAAGTACAGGAGAAAAAAAATACATAAAATGTGATTTGTTGTCGATGCACACGTAGCTGCCTTTTCTTCACGTGGTTTTTTTGTTGTTTGTTTGTTTGTTTTGTTTGAGGTTTTGTGGTTTGCTTTCTTTTTTTTTTTTTATTTTTTTTTAAGACAAAGACAAAGTAACTGTATTCTTTTAGAACAAAAATGAACAGCCATGCGGAATTTTTGCATAGTACTCTTCTTCGGCAAAAAGCCACAGAACTTTTTTAAAAATGGTTTCCAAGGATGAAAGTGACTTTGCCAAGCGAAGAAGCTTCAAAACAGGACTCAAAAACACTAATAGAAAGACAGATGGTTCTACTAAGTGCTTTGCTGCCAAAAAAAATGTTAAAAAAAAGTGAAAAAAATGGAGTGATGTTATTGAAGCTGACTGCAAAGTTCTCTGATGACTGCAAATACTCTTGTCCCACTGCAAGTGTTAACTCTGCCTCCAGGGCTAATATAACTAAAGCACCACACACACACAAATTGTCATTGCCAAGCCCACAATGTAGCTTAAGTCTGCACTTGATTCCAAGTGACTGCCAAACACATGAGCAAAACACCACAGTGAAAAATTCCCATTTAGGAAAACATTTACCAGGAAAATGCCCTTTCTTCCTAAATCTGATTGCCGCATTTCATTTTTTTTTTTTAATTGCTGCTCCTCTTTAACTCTCCAAGGGGTCTTACAGCCCCTAATTTTAAATGACACAACCCCATTTGCATGAAGGAGGTAAAAACTATAGAATGATGCGGATGGTTTGCATGGATATAGAAATAATGCAGTCAAAACAATGTGATTTTTCATTCCAGGATGGAATGTATGTTGCAGCAGCACTCAGCTGCACTTCATTTTCTCCTAAACACAAATAAATGCTAACATTAGTTTATTTTAATCAGATTACCTGACACAATATCATACAAATTATGGACTCTTCATTTTTATGGCTCATTTAACTACTACATCTTAACTCGTTATGTTTATTATTATTATTAACTGGAATTGCAAGGTACAACTGCTTCAAGTGGCATTGAATACAGGCCCTCCTTCTGAGTTTTACATCTAAGGTGTTTTCCTCTTTTCTTTTTTTTTTTTTT
>VYXD01016810.1:227593-308292 GCA_013397195.1 Hylia prasina
CTGTGGGTGGGAAGGAGGGAGGAGCTGGGGGAAGAGAAGGTGTTTTTAGGAGCTTATTTTACTTCTCATTATCCTCCTCTGACTTTGTTAGTAATAAATTCACTTTGTATCTCTTAAGTTGAGCCTGTTCTGCCCTTGGAGTGTTTTCTCCCAGTCCTTAACTCAAGAACCCTTCATTTAATTTTTTTTCTCTCCTCTGCCCAGCTGTGGCAGGGGAGGGTGAGTGAGTGGCTTTTGTGGGTGCCTGGTGTTTGGCCAGTGTCAAACCACGACACCAGGAAATCTTCATAGTTGCCACTGAAATACCAAAAAAGAGACCACCCCTGAAGAACTTAACAATGCAAAAACCAGTATGAGCATCCTCTTAACAACTAATAGTAAATCCACTGTACAAGTGGGAAACTGGGGCACCCACAGTTGCCTGCAGAGATTTTTGATTTTGAGAAATGCCTCAATGTATCTTTATTTGTTTCAGTGCCTTTGAAAAATCAAGCCCTAAATGGCTTACCATATCAAAGGAAATTTGTTGGCAAACTTGGAACCAGTTCAAGCTGTTGAAGCCTGCGCCAGCATCTTCACAAATCTGTGCATGCCCTTTATGACATGACCATAACAAATCCAGCCACACAAAGACATTGCATTCAACACAGTCACAGTTAATACTCCCAGGATTCTCAGCTTCTTAATAACTGTAGTATTTCCACCTAAATTCTGCTCTCCTATCTACTTTTAGGAACATACTATGGTTACCACAGCTACCTAAGCACCAAGCAGTATGTTTTTAACAGTTACCCCTACTGTTTGTTACTAGCTCCTGTTGTGACTTCCACAAATTTAGATTGCAAACACTTGACAACTACAGTTCTATTTTCTGTAAGAAAGTCATGTGTGCTTTGGGTCACTATGTAAATAGCTACACAGGGAAAATAGTTTAAAGAAACATTAAGATTGCAAAGTTAGGCATTCATGGCTTAGGAAATGCCAGAATCAGGGAAGCATGCGTGACCTTATTTTGGTCCTTTATGTCGCTGCATCCAGACAGAATCTTTGAAGGCTTATACCATTTCTCGAGTAACATAAATCCATACTTTCAGCAAACCTAAGCCCCTAAAATAGCAGCTGCTATTAGTTTTATCTATTTTCTCCTCATACACTTCCACCAATTTCATTTCCGCAGCTGGTCATTACATATTTATTAGCATCAACTTTTATATAAGTTTCCCTCTCTCCAAGGTAAATATCTGAATGCATTTCCCAGCACCTATATATATATATATAACATTTTCCACTGAGGTGCAAATACTGCTAATGCACCCACCTCTAGTTCTTCAGAATCAATTCTATTAATTTTGGTGAGACTGTTGATGGATAACGAATTACTCAGTGTGGGTAAGAACAGCTGCTAAAAGCAACACTCATCTCTACAACCTGACAAAATTCTGGACAGTACTTTACTTTTGAACTTTTCAGAAGATGCCCTTCAGGAGCTGCATGAGCATCTTTGCTGAAATGGACTCTTGGGTGGTTGCCTCATGCAGAAGCGTGGCTAATTTTTATTTTCATTCCAGTTATCCTCAGCTGCCTCAAATAAGTTCAGATTTTACATTCCTAGAACGGTGGGTGCACATGAATGATTTGATTAACTCCAAACTGTTGTATGAATATCTTCTTGCTTGTGACTTGTTTGTAAGTTAACCATCTCTTCTACCGGTATAGGAAAGAATGCAATGCACATTT
Source organism: Hylia prasina (assembly GCA_013397195.1). NCBI lineage: Eukaryota > Metazoa > Chordata > Aves > Passeriformes > Sylviidae > Hylia > Hylia prasina. The sequence continues at coordinate 229,331 of VYXD01016810.1, forward strand.
CACATGCAGCAACACAAATCTGTCCTTCAAAAATGACATGTTTAATTGCATTTGTCCCCCTTCCTCCAGAAACACTTGGCTCTCAGTGACACACACTCTGCTGAAGGACTGCATTCTTTAATTAGCCCATGTGTTGGCCCTCTTTCTCTCTACCTCACCCCCCTCCCCATGTCTATCTTAAGGGAAATAAAAATATATGTCCCCATATAACTACAATCTGCTATTTTCCCTTTCAGGGATGCTTAAAATAAGAAAATGTTTTTCTCTTTCTCTTCTCTGTATCAGTTCCCTAAATTGACATAAGCATGTCCTGAACCCATACAGCAGGAAGCCCTGCCTATCCAGGTCATGGAATGATCCTTCTTCCCACTGAGTTTGAGGTGCCTTTTTATGGGGTGCTTACTGAATGTTCAGGATGCACAGCAGAAGGTGGATGGCACGAAGTAGAGATGCATTTTTTTCCTCTTAATCACCACCTGTAAACTCTTCTGCAGTGGATGATTTGGGCCCTAAATATTATCCTTCCCTTTGCTGTGTATGAGGCTCACACAATTCATACCAGTACTTACCAAAATTTACCCTCTCCAAACACCTCACTTCACTCAGGAGTTCTCACAATTTGTCTGCAAACAGTGACACTGCTGGCAGAAAACATGCTCTCCTGGTGGTGATCTTTTAAGGAGAATAAAGGAGGGGATTTAGGGAGACACCTCCTTCACCCACCACACGCACCTAACACATCCTCCCCATTACAACTCTATCAGCACAGGACAGTTTTATTTGGAGTGATGGTACTGAAAGAATGATTAGTGTGATGGAATATGGAGACAACCCCTATGAGGTATGCAATTTGGCACTGAAAACACAAGGAACAAACTTTCAGGAAAACTGAAACACATCTCAGGGGAACACATAAGCATTTTTTCATTTTAAAAAAAGCAAGGCTTTTCAGGCTGGAAACTTTCCACATTTGCTCAAGTCCTGCAAGAGAACTCAGGTGTCACTACCAGCATCCATCTCAAATTCATCTCATCACGAGGTCTGTAAATTAACACACACAGTCTTTTTAACTGAAGTGCAGCAAAGTGCCTTAAACTGCCAAATAATACAGACAGTATCTGTTTCCATGTTAATAACTTACTTCCAAGGCTTTCCTCTTTCAATTCAGGCCACAGAGCAAAATTGCAACGTTGAGAGACAAACCTCCAGCAGCACTTTGCAGGAGCCCAAAGGACCTTCCACATTAAGGAACAACCCTTGGACATTCCAAAGGAAAAAGGCAGTGCTGCTTGTTCATTTTCGTAACTAAAATAAAGAACTTCAAAACACTTTTTCTTTTAGTATTTGATTTACTATAGAAAAAACATAGAGAGGAGAGAAAAGCAGTAAGATGACTTATTTGCATTGGGAGGAGGTTTAACAAGTACTCATGCTTGTGCAACTTAGCATGTAAATTACCTACAGAGCAATTCTGCCACAAAGGTATTGGAGCAAACAGCATAACTGAAGAGACTACCTGAAATAAAAAGAACATCAACTGGAATTCATTCCAATAGGCAGCTGCTTTAAGACAAAAGCCTAAGAGTTCACAGAGGAAGGGCTGCTGAAGACTATACAACATCCCAGTGAGTGGGGTTCTCTGGCAAAATCAGGACTTTCAGAGCAAGGGACTGTAATTCAGTTAACAGCTACACTGGAAGACTGAAGTGCACTCTCAAAAGAACCCTTTCTACTCCCAGCTCAAGAGCAACACTAAAAATAATTTGCTTTCATTTTTAAAAGAGAAAAAGATTCATTGTTTGGTTGATTGAGCTATTTGTTTCATGAAGAGGTTGAAGTTAGCAAATGGGCTTTTGAGGCATGATGACCACATTTTCAGCCAAATTGTCTTATTTCACCTTACTTAATATTCACACCAACACTGTGTTTCTCATGGCATAGCTTCCAAGCACCTGAGCACCTTGTTTAAATCTTACTACCCTTCCTAGAAGAATAAACCAGGACTGTAAGGGAAATCTGCCACAAACTTCTGGCTGTCAAAACTGCTGATTTACCTGCTGCATTGTTCTCTATCCGTGTTTTTGTAGGCTACCAGCAAGTTCCTCCTAAGTGCAACTGCCATGAGCAAGAGTTAATCCACAAAGTCACTTCCTTCAAAGTGGAAAATCCCTGAACTTCCAGTAGTGCTTGATGCTACCTTGCAGCTTGTGAGGGAGCACAGAGTTTCCATATGCCTGGCTAATGCTTTTCCCAATGAGGTCTGGGCTGGTGCTGACGGCTCCAGCAGTAAGCCATCCAGTGAAACATTTGTCAGGGAAAAGAAAACAGGTGTGAGGTTTCCTGATGTGATTTAAAAGACAGCATGTAGGATAATTCCTTGAGCAGCACGTGTAGTTTTTTCTACAGTTAGCTGATCTGTGATAGATCGGTTCGGTTATTCAAAATATAATGAACTATGGGTTTGAACATGCCAGAAAGAATCAGGGATACAAAGCAATACACTTCCCTTGTCACTGTTCACAGCAGCCTTGCAGAAGTCATCTGTATATTTTTCCTTCTGACTTTCTACATTCTCTTGAAAAGGACTGAAGTGGCTGAGTTTTGCCACGTGTGTGCTAACCCAGCTCCCTTTTTTTTTCAGAGTCACTTTTGTGACTCAGTGCTCTGATTTTACCAGATCCAAAGTTTTGTGCAACAGCATCATGGCTTCCTGTCAGAAGAGCTCCAGAAAGCGGGTCTGGTAGGAAGCACTGCTGCAGAGGAAGCAGGGAAGAGCAAACAGGGAAGTTTTGCCAACAGGGGATGATGTTTCTATTTGAGGATGTCTGAGTGGCAAAGAGAGGAGTGTAGAATCAAGAGGTCTTTTCCTGAAGGAGCACAGGAAGATTGAAATCTGCAAATCTTAAAATTATAAATCAATGGCTAGACTGTAAAAACAAGTAGGAATGGGTGGAAAGGCTCAGAACTGGCATGGGATTTAAAGAGGGGGAGAAGAGGAAGAGGAATAATCCAAAAGTGACCTTTCACGAACTTCCATGAATGTTGGAAGTCAACAGATTCAGTTGAGAATAAGGAAATTAATAAGCAAATGAATTGGAAATAAACTCTAGTGTTACAGGCCATCACAGGCAGGAAGCCTGGCTGTTTTCTGACAGGTAAATTCTGTGAGAAATGCCCCACCTTGCCCTCTTTTCAGTGCTTCCAAGGCGCCTTTGGGCTCATCCTGACACCAAAGTATTGTTGTGAATGTTTCTGTGCAAATGATGCAAACAGGACCATAAAATGCTCAGCTATAAAACCGCCCAAAATGGTTTTCAGGTTGAGAATGCAGCTTAGGTAATTCATTCTAAGTAATTTCCTAAAATAATACCCAAATTGCTTCTAAATGTTTTCTAAATTTATTCTAACCGTGCTTCTTTCTTCTGGGTAGGCTGAAGTAATGCAGTGTTTGGGGAATGAGCCTATCCACAAAATATTTCTTCGGTGCTTTTTCCTGAAAAGATCAAGAAATGGGTGGCAAGAGCATACCTGGCACCATTACACTTAAAAAAGTGGTATTTTTTATCATTTGAAGTTATTCAGAGGCCTCTGTCTTAAGGCCAGCTGCTAAACCTCCCCCTTTACCCCTTGCTGATTTTTCCATAATATATTCAAACACCAGTAACTAGTAACATTGATGTATAAATTGCAGAAGGGTTTTTCCTGTTCCAAAACCCCAGATTCTTAAACTGAAACAGGAAGAACAGCTCAAATTAGGAAACCACTGCACTTAAGATGGTGTAGAGATGATGGCTGCTTCCATGATCTCATATTTGACGCAACGCTAAAGGTATTCTTTCAAACATGCCCCTAATGTTTCAAGATGTATTTTCCACTCAGTATCTCTTTGACAAATAGAATATTATTAGTTAAAAAAAAGAAAAAAAATCCAGCTATTTCAGTGTGTAGGCGACGGGGAAGAAATAGGGGTTATTTAATATCATGTAGTGGGCAGAAATTCAAAACCCATTCGGCTGCTGAACAGTGCAATGCTATAAACAAACAAGAAAGTCTTATCAAAGTCATCCACTTAAAATCATACTTTCTAGAAAAAGGGAGAAAAAATAGACTTAAAGGACTAAAAAAAATAAGTGTCTGCTCTAAAAGTCATCACCTCCTCTTGCCTTCTTTAAATTGGAAGGTTGAGGGATATAGTTAATAAAACTGTATACAATCTAATGAACTACAGGGGGAAAAAAAAATCCTTCATGGCTTGATCAGTGCAGGCCCTTGCAGAACTGGGTCTGCTCATAAAACCTTGGACTAAAATTCACTGACTAAACCCTTTGAATGGCCCCTCTTTTCCCCCCCAATTTTATTATTATTATTATTAAATCAGATACACGTTTCAGGATAAGTGTGGTCTCCAGTGACACCAGTTTCAGAGCACAAGTAGTTACAACAGCTCAGTGTCATTCTTTTCTGAACACAATATATTGTCATTATTATTATCATCATCACTATTACTATTGTATACTGAGTTTCACTGCTCTCTGTAAGATCCTAAAAATCCCTGCATGATGAACAAATGGCCAGGAAAACTCCAACCACATGTTATTAGAAATCCTTGCAGCAAACACAGCTTTAGTACTGGATAGCCTCTAATTACTGCCCAGGGACATGCATAATAAAGACCTCTTTTCAATCTCTCAGCTGTTCAGACTTGTCTCTGACTGTCTTTTCTGCCAGTGGAATTGTTCCTCAGCAGAGTTCAGGTTTACCATCAAAAGTTTGATTTCAAAAGCAAAGTAGATTCCAGTTGCAGAACAAATACTATTTCAGCAGATACGTCACCACTCTTCCATTCATGTCCTGATGCTTTTTGTACCCTTGTTACCAAAATCCCCATTAAAAAAAAAATGTTATTCACAAGTTTTGTTTGGGAACATGTTTTGAATAGGGCTGAAGACAGTCTCTAATTTTTTTGCCTACAATCTAGTGACAGCAATACAGTTAAAGCACAATTAACTGTAGATAGAGTGATAAAATTTAGACATCTCATCATCTGATTTCTGTGTACAGCCAGGTAAGCAGCTAGCCAAATTCTGCAGCTTTTCACTCCCCTAAATTGCAGGTACAAATATTTTGATTGCCCAAAACATTGCATCTTTTTTTCCTTTGTTGTCACCTTCAGTTCTTCCTTGTCTTCCTCCACCTCTTTTATTATTAAAAATATGAGAAAAACCACAAAAAGGGGGGAAAAAAAAAAAAAGAGAAAAAAACTATATGCAATTGTTTTCTTGGCACTTGTAGATGTAGACCATGCAACGGAGAAGAAAATTGCCCACCTCACAAGGGCACCTATCATCATAAATCAGTTTTTAATTTTCCTGGTGGATTACAGCAATCAGACAAACATTTGCTGCCTGCCTCCCCTGGATATTGCTGCTTGAATGGGCTTGGCCCTAGGTGTGGTTGGGTGTGGAAGGCCCCCCTGCCTTACAATCCCAGACAATTCCTGATGGGTGTGCAAAGGGGGAAAACAGAACAGCATCCACAAAGCACAACACATGCATAATGTATGAAAAGCAGGATCTCACTGGAGGGGGAAAAGTACAGCATAATGAAAATGAATAATCTTTGGGTATTTTCTTCCTAGTCTGAAGTAGTTCTTGAATGTACAATCTTTTTTTTTTTTTCCTGGCTTGACTGCCCTTAAATATACGCATACCATACTCCTAGACCAATTTTTAAGCCACTATAGGTATTAGAGGACAATTTGCATGTGATTTGCATTTTTTTTCCTGTGGTTTTGGTAAGTCTTCCAAACCTAATGACTGTTCTTTTGGCCAGCAACATAAATGCTGTAATCACACAATTATTGTGCTGGGAACAGTTTAATTCAGCATTTTGTTCTCAACCACAGAACAATTACTCAACAATTTTGGTTAACCATACTAGCTCACTGCCTGGAGAGGAAGCAGAATATTCACAAAATCTATTGTCTTACATAAAGGCAGTGAGCAGATTCTTATCTATTATAACTTCCCAGCATCTCTTTGCTCTTTGGGGTGCTTCCACATACGCTCCATTAATGAAAATAAATTATGAGCAGCACACTATATTTGCATATTCATCTTTACCTGTTGAGTGATTTTAATTGTGCATTTGCAGACTAACAGGAAAGGTGGATGGGATGTGTCTGGGAGAGAAGGATGCAAGGGAGCACCTTAAAAAGCTCCAAAATCACTGCAGTGATATTATCCATCTCTACTAAGCACAAACTTTGGACATTCAGGCTTTGTTTTTAAGTTCTGCTCTTAAGCCATCCATTTCTCTTCAGTAATAAAAGGAATTTTCTGATCAATTGATTTATTCCTAGTACTAGATTTATTCTGTGGAAAGACTGACACTTAACAGGCTTTGTGTGGTAGGAATGACTCACAATAAAGTGAACAGAAGTTCTGAGACCTCAGCAAGAACGGATTTTAAGTTAGTAAGCCAAGTGATCAGGATCCTTACAAATTTTCTGCTCCAAATTTCAATTCTGGAAGCATTTTACCCGAGCAAATATAAATATTTTAGTAATTCCATTTCCACTTTTGTTTTTTGTTTTGTCTTGCCAGTCACTGGGAATATTTTCATTCAGAGCTGTGAATCTGAAAAGTACAATTCTGGCAATGCCGCTGAACAAGTAAAATTAAACTAATTAAACAAAACTGACTCAATAAACTTAATTTGATAGTTAGATCAGAAAGTAAACCAGCAGTAAACATGATGAACATATTTGATAACGCATTTTTTAAAATGCCTTTAGCTTTTAAGAAGTATTCAGCACAGAAAAGGGACTTTGTAACAATCATAATTTTTTAAGGGCAAAATTTGACCTGTAGGAACTTTGTGTTGAGTCCTTGCTCTGCTGAATTCAATACACATTGACCCCAATGGCACTCAGCAGAAACAATGAAAGAAAAAAACCAAATTTAATTTAAAGAGAAAGCACAAGGCATCTATGGAGCAGAACACAGGTTCAAGTGTCCTATCAGCAGGACACTGAGCTATGACATCTGCTTTTTTTTCTCCATTTATGACATGAGCAGTACACCTTGTCTTGCTTAAAGCCCCATTTCAGCAGATGTGGAGACAGGCCTTGTCTCTCATGCAGTGGGGGAGACACAATGGGAATTCCATTAAGGACGCACAAGTCCCAATCCAATTCTTTCAATTTCTTAAGCTTTCATCAGGATACTTCATTAAAAAAAAGAAAGAAAAGAAAAAAAAAAAGGACTATCCCCCTTTATTAACTGCTGTATGTGGGAAAGGAGGCCACTCCCTTTCACAATCATGCCACTGCACCTCGTGGTGCACCTTTGGGGTGCTCTGCCTCACTTCTGGGCTGCGATGACCCTTAGGCAGGAGCTCAGCATGCAGGTGTTTAACCCAGGGCAGATCCAGGGCGTGCTCAAGAGGAGAAGCACAGAAAATACTGAGATCACAGCAGCAGGTGCTGTGTATGTTTAGATGCCCTCAAAGCTTCAGATTTAAGGCTCTTAAGAGGGTCTGTCCAAAGGATATCTGGACGAGACATGCATGGGAGCTCCAGAAGCGCTTTTGGGTCTCTCCCTTTGGATGTTCCCAAAGGCTGAGTACTGTTATCAGAGAGCAGGTTCTCTTTTTTGATGTTACCCTAAGCCATGCAAGTAAGAATTCTACAAAAAAAAAGCTGCAGCTATGTTAAGAGTTCCTAATACTGTTGTCATATCTCCTGCAGGACAGGTGACAAGAAGACAGTGATGCAATGCAATGACACGTTTGTATCTGTGCATGGACATCATTAACAAAAACCCAGCTGCCTTCCTGCAGCCCAATGCTTTTTAATAAACAATCATGGGGCTCCTTGGCACCTAAAGGAATAGTTCAGGGTATAAACTGCTGGCTTGCCCAGCGGCCTTGAAACCTGTAATGTTTATATAAGCACATTAGTAATACTTTATTATCTCATAAAAAATCAGTAAGTAAAGATACGTCTAAGGTGTGGTAAGGCAAACGAAAAACTCTCTAAAGTCTTTGGGTTCAATACCTTTCTCCAGAAAGAAAAGGATTATTTTAGCAGTATGAGCCTAAAAAATTTTGCCAGCCAGTTTGTTCATTAAAATGTGATCCATTCTGAACACATTGGGTCCCTTTAAGACTAAAAGTCAGGGCTGTGTGCTCTGAGCCTTTTCATCAGGATGACTCATTCATTCACGGGCAGCATGGACTGGATGGCTGGCTTATGGTAGCACTCTAAATTAGTACTCACACAATGGAGAGCTTATACAATTGCAGTAGTCCATATCCAGTAAAACTGCCTTGGTGCCTTGAATAATGGGCCTTGCTAAGTCTCTAACAGTTCTGTAAGAACCTCCAAACAGCTGCACACAACACATGACCTGTGCCATCTTTACAATGCCTCCTGACCATGAAAGCAAGCTTTGGGAACTATTTCCTCTTCACCCTCACCGCTGGACAACACCAATCCCTTTGCTTTTTTGAGAACAAGGAGATTTTATTTCCCCCCTCCTCTTTTTTCTTTCTTTTTTTTCCCCCCCTCTCTTTTCCTTTCCAATCAGCTTTCTGCTGATCATCCTTCACACTTTAGCCTCTGCCCCAGAATACTTGGGACAATAGTGCTGATTCCATCTGTGCTCTCCATTAAAGCCCTGGTAATCCTCCTCGGAACAGCTGGACGCTGCGGCTCCGCACACGGACACTCCTGCAGGACAGCTTGCCTACAATTACGCTGAGCTTGTGCTTATTTCAAGCTCCTGCCTGCAAAATGCCTTTCATGGGGTCCCCCCAGGGCTGCAGGGCAGAATGTCCTGACGCAACAAACTGAACAATGTGTCCAGACACACGGGGCTGGGGTGGAAATACGCTGCTTAGTCACCTCTGCGCCAAGCAGCACTTACAGGGCACCTCACAGACAAATGGCAGTATTAGTGACAAGCTTCAAACTCCCACCATGCCATTAAGTAATCCTGAAGAAGCATCTTCAGTTAATCAACTGGTTGCAGTACCTTTATTTTACAGTCAGAAGGGCTGCAGTGCCTCAAGTTTAGCTTAGATGATTTTTTTTCCGTAGCTGCAGTGATTTGACTGCCCTGGAACAGCATCTGTTCAAGAGAATGATCTGACAATGTCTGTCCTGGCTTGAAATGACTGAATATTAGGGAAGGACCAGCAGAGCACACCCACAGGCTGGTCTATCTGTGTACCTTGATTTTCCCAGGGATTTAACTTGCCTCAGAATCAACCTACGGATAAAACCTCCATGACATTTAAATATGCACAATATGCAGTCAGAAAAATGCAAGAATAACTAAGTTAATGATCTTTACAAGAAGCGTATGCTGATATTCCAATCAAAGTTCACAGTGAGTCCTACAGACTCAAGTGCATCTAATGCATCACAACGTGATGCATGTTTGCCTGTTTCTGTATCCACACACGCATCATCTGTGCCCACACAGACACATAAACACACACGTTTCTCCAGGAGATGTGTGTGCACACGTCTCACACATCACACAAGCAAAGGAGAGAAGCTATCTCTAAACCTCCTCTCTGGTATTTACTTCAAAATGTAAATGTGTGTGTATGTGCACATGCACTGATATTTATACATATATTTATACACACCGTACCCACGAAACAGATGCCCCACGCACACGAGTCCACACGCACAGGCAAAGCAGGCAGGCATGCACCAGAGGAGAGATGGTGCTACCCAGGGGAAAATTCAACTCAGAACACAAACAGCATTTAGCACATACATCTGACAGCTTCACTTGCACAGCACACGCTCTGCTGTCTGAACGAGGGTGGAATTGTGCAACTCCAAGTCCCTGGGAAGTGTATTTTCTCTGCAGCCCATTGACAGACACTTGCTCTTCCCTTCCCAACTTCTCACGTGATATCACCCATACCCAGTCCTAGGCCAGAGGGACTTTTGGGCTTTTCTGTTTTGTAACCCAGAAGAGATAAAATGGAAGTGTTTCTATAATAGAAAGTAGCCTGCCAGAAAGATGGAGGTGGCTATTTACAGGAGCATGCAGTGACAGGGTGAGTGGCTTCATACTGACACAGTGTAGGTTTAGGTGGGATATTACAAAGAAATTCTTCCCTGTGAGGCTGGTGAGGCCCTGGCACAGCTGTCCAGGGAAGCTGTGGCTGCCCCATCCCTGGAAGTGTCCAAGGCCAGGTCGGATGGGGCTCTGAGCAACCTGGGATAGTGGAAGGTGTCACGGCAGGAAGTTGGAGCCAGATGGTCTTTAAGGTCACTTCCAACCCAGACTATTCCATGATTCTATGATTATTAAAAGAAATGGACTTTTCAGAGCCTCCTAATGTGGCCCACAACATCTGCACGTAGCCTTGAGGCAACTCCACACATTAGACTCCCATCAAAACATTATTTATGGAAATGCTAATCCATGCAAGTTACCTAAGTTTATTTGACTACGGTACAAAAACATTTAACAGCAGAAGGACACAAAAATGTATCCCAGTAACTCTTCTCAAACTCCAAAACCTATTTAAACACATGTTTAAATTAAGCACCTTTCATACAATATGTTACAATATAAGGTAGAATAAAGGTTTCACTGCTATTAGTTGAAGATATCAAGTAAAACACACAAGTGGCAAGTAACACATCTCTCCTAAGCAAGTCAATAAACCCTCCCTAGTGCATCAGTCCAGTGCACATTTCCTGGTCTCCCACATGCATTATGTAGAACACAGACAGGCTGCCCAGAGCCACAAGCAAGATTGGCTTTTTGTTGTACACCCAAGAATTCAGAGTGCATGGTTCAAAGCACAGATAAATGCCTAGATTAGATACTTTTTGACTAGTTCCCTCAATATCTCCAGAGGTCATTTATCCTCCAAAGTCTTTACAGGTGGTCAGCTGTCAAAGAACATACTTTCAGCTGAATTACAGGCAATTTGGCCAAGATCTTTTTGTGATATGGGATTTAGAAAGAGGTGTTAATCATATTTTGAAAATTCTTCTAGGGCTCCTTCATGCCACGTTACTGTGCCCTAGAAACTTCAAATGAGGTTTATACAAAAAGATCTTGGCAAGATCTAGCATAAGGAAAGGCATGTTTGGGAAGTAACTCTCAGGTGCATTAAGAACATCAGAATAGTCTGTCAGGCTCCAGCAGATTTTAAGGAGTGCCAAATATCTGAGGTGGAACTAAGTTTTTATTTAAAAAAAAAAGAAAAAAGAAAAAAAAGAAAAGAAAAAAGAAAAAAGAAAAAAAGGTGTTCTCTCCGTTTTCCTTAAGGAAACACCTTTAAAATAAACAAGTTCCTAAGAGTTCTGTCACAGCATTTTTCCTGGATGTCTTTTCTTATTCCTATCATTTACCATTGCTGAAATACCATGCCTAATCCTGCAAAACTAACTTGAAGATCAGTCTAACTGCCCACAGAGGCTCGCCAGGTTCCTGTTCCCACTGTGCTTAGAAACAGGATTCCCAGTCCCAGCCCTGTAATACTCCAACAGCTTCCCAGTACAGGTTCTTCTACCACGACCCATTTTAGTTCCTCAGATAAAACAATAATATTTTGCTGCTGGGTGGTGCAGTTACTTTCATGTTTCAAGTCTATCAAGAAAGCAGAGGGCCACCAAGGTAAAAATTCAGCAGTTGCCTGAGCAGTGATACCAGGCTCTTTTAACACACCTCTAAGCCACAAAGTTCCAAGTCTCAATCCAAACCTCCACAGTGAAATCAGATCTGGCATTTAGGCTTGGCCTCCCACAAAAGGTCAGCTCCTGAGAAAGTTGTATCACAGTTTGAAGGGTTTGGTTCAATGTTTCTCTAAACATAATGAGTACTTTCTTTCACGTCAATACGATCTGTAAAGCTCATCTATTAAGGCTCAACTAAAAGTCTGTTTACTTCAGCTTTATTAAGGATTGTATTCAAAGTCTTTATTGATAATACTGGAGTTGTACTGAAGCAGAACCCAATCTAACACTCTAAGGCCGTAAAAGGGGATGTTGCAGGAAACAATGTTTTCACTTCAATTAAATCTTACCTTTCAGTTTTGGTTGTCCTGCTTTTTCTCTCCTATTTGTGCAGTGCCAAATTCTGCACTGAGGTACACAAAACCTGATCAAACTGACAGTGGAGGGAAGTACACGTGTACAGAAGAGGAGAGATTTCATCTTTCATGTTTATGAAATAATTTCTCTTCAATACTGCAACTAGCATGGAGAGAAACCCTAATGTATGCAATGTGCATACCAGGAAGATAGGATGGCCAAATGACAGTTTTCTGCATGCTTTTTTTCCAATAAATTAGCTAGACCACAGCTGAAAAGAACCCTTTTAGTTCTAATATCAGGGTAGCTCAACACTTTACAGAATACAGAACTCTCAGCTCCTGGGGAGGCAAAAATAGGTAAGTTTTTCCTCTGTGGACTGAACTCAGAGGGGAGATTTCAGTCTCCTCTATCTACAGACCTAAAATGAATGGGATGTCACGTATGTTCACCTTATCTCGGATGAAAATAGTTTCTTTAAGAACTTCACAAAATGTCAGAGCAGTTCACCAGACAGTGGAAAAGCCCTAGATGGTGATGTGACACAGGACTCCTTAAGAGTCACAGCTGAAGCAGTCCATTTTTTAACATCCCATATTTTATACACAACATTAACCAGGATCAGCCATCAATTGTCTTTGATTCCCCTGTAGATGTTCAGTTGGTATTCATAAAATTCTTCATGCAAATCAAGGACAGTATTTTATCTTTAGAAGACACCACATTTCTCTGGGTTTTATGAAAATATGCTCTATTCTAGGGTGTGAAAAAGGATCACTGAGAATTCTGGAAAGATGTAATAGACCAAATCCCATGAAAATTGTCTGGTTTAGGCTGCAAATCTGAATGATCTGATTTGCTGTTCTTAGGTTGATCCCAGGACAAATCAGTGAATCCATCCATACAAAGCTCATTGATGTCTTAGGCCCTTGGACACCAAAAGCACAGAGAAACAAAACCAAAATCAGCAGGCACTGAGAAGGCCTTGGGACTTCCAGGGGAAAAATGTAACGAGTGATGTCACTGGCATGGAGACAGAACCGGGTGAGGGAAGGAACAAAATTAGTGGTCATTTTGGTAAATGGCCTTGTAGTTCAAATTACAAATGAATTTACAATCCACTTAACAGAAAAGACCTCACTGCGAGCTCTGAGAAATAGTTAAAGAAAACCAGGAGCTCCTTATAGACATGGATCTGTCCATGAGTCACCAACTATGAGCCTGAATTCTTGAATGGCTGAATCTTGTAAAGAGAACAAGATAGGCCCATATTAAAACTTTTAACGACTTTAGTTAAAAAACAAAAAAAAAAAAAAAAAGAAAAAAAAGGGGAAAAAAAAAAAAGAAAAAAAAGGGGAAAAAAAAAGGAAAAAAAAAAGGTGGAACTTTGCAGCCAGCTGGCTCCATACCGAAAGCCAGGCTGCACAGCTTGAACTTAAAGCTATCTTAACATAATGAATAAGTGCCAATAATTAGCATATGTAGTGTGAACAGGTTTGCTGGCACAAGCAAGTGAAAAACTCCAAGGTAAAGTTATTATTAGGGAGTAATTAGCTCTGTGAAGTAAATGAGTGAAACAATAGCTGCCAGCACTGACAATATGGCTAACATCTGACTATGTGGAAGATAACATTGTAAAGTATTGCTCCCTGAGCTAGAATCTGTTAATAACCATATGTTAGTGTAATTAATGCAGAGTCTTTCTGACCTGTTGTCACATAAGAACAATACTTTCTGGGAAATATTCAAACAGGCAGCTCTAAACTTGTGGATGGCAAAAAATAATTTGGGAAGTTGCTTACAAACACCTTTTCTTCTGCATTTCTTTAAAAAGAACTAAAAAACAGTAAATGGGGGAGAAGAGTAGAAAAAAAGCCCCCACACTCATGAACCAACTTTTTTTTAAGGATGATGACAAAGAGGTCAAACCCTGGATTGGGGCTTTCCAGACCATCTAAATAAACCCCTAAATAATACTGTTGGATTTTAGGCGTGCTTGTAATCCATGCCCGGACTAAATTCTGCAATTTGATTAATTATATGGAGTGGCTTAAACATTTTATGCAAAAAAAATCCTTGAACTCAAGAGTGTTCAAATCTGAGACTGGGTTCTGAATTTTTTGGCTTGAGCCCATTTCTAAATTGAATAGATCCCTCCAGGTGTCTGACATTCATCAGACATTCTGCCAAGGTCTTAATATCCTGCTAGATAGGGAGGGTCTCTGCTTGTCCCCCACACAGGACATTCACACCTTCAAATGAGTGAATTTTGTGACTACAAAGGGCAAGGCTACAGATAATTTCTCTTGAGAAGGTACTAAAAGTCATGCCTGGAACTTCAGAATTTTTGTAATAAATGGCACTGATGCAATATTTTCCTCCCGTCATATCAACATCTCAAAACGTTTGAAGAGGTCTAGTAAATACAGTTTGCTCAACAAGCCTTACATAATTACTTTCAAGCAATTTTCAAGTCATTCTGCTGATGTAGTGCATCCTACAGAGAACACATATCCCATGAAAAACCATTGTCTCTGAAGCTCCCTGGTAAAGAGACCTTTGTAATTTGATCTGAATATATCTCTACTCCAACTGAGCATCTCATGTGCACCTTGGTCATTAGAGCATTCAGTCATTGGCTCACTGCAACAATTTCCTAGAGAGGGCAAAGTGTGGTCACACATCCCAAAAGAACAGCCTTCATTTCTAAAAGAAGTTAAACAGCTTCAAGGACCTGGCCATATTTAATTTCAATTAAGAAAAAAACCCCACAAAATTTACTGCAAGCTGGTCAGTAGGTTCCCTTTTCCCTTTTTAGTGGGGCATCTAAAAAACCAACAAAAAAAACCCCCAAAAAACCAGGTTTTAATGCTTCACAGCCTGTTATGGCCAGGCAAAGGAGTCCTGCATGTTTGAGATCTCACACATTCATCTTCTTGCTAAACATCTGTTTAAGGCTTGTGTGATCTACCTGTCAGCACCAGTGATCCATAAAGTGTTTGAACCTGCTGTCACAAACCTCAGTGCTGGTTTGATCAGAAGCTTTGTGCACACTAATCACGCCCTTTATCTTTTCTAATGCTAGGAGAAAAAAAAAAAACAAACCACAGCAAGGCTGCCTTCCAAACCTGAATGTAATTAATCTTTCCAAGGGGTAACCTGCATGGTTTGAAAAAGCAAGACCTGATGGGCTGCTGCTCTTTTCCTGCAAGGGCCTGATTTTTCCTACCAGGCGTCTTTACACTTGAGTGGTACCCTTTACAAAATACTTCAACTATATCCCAGTGGCAGTGAAACAACCTTCAAGATCATCTTATGAATGAAACTGCTGGTAACTTTGCTGAGGAAAAGAGGCCAGTGAAAGCAGTCTGACAGAAGCATGTTTAAACGATTCTCTCTTTTTAACTGCATGGGAAAAAAAGGGAACCAGAACAAGAACTGGTCCCCTTTTCATGTTTCTCCTAAGCTGCTCTCTTCACTAATAATCCCACCGCTACCTTTCTTTGGCTCAGCTGCACACAAACGTTCTGAAAGCCTCAGGAGTTCCAAAAAGGGAACAGATAACATCAGGTGGGTTTTGGGTTTATTACAGCTCGCCTTTTGCTACTGTTTGCTTTCTGTGGCATAAGGGGAATGAATGCTGTGCGTGATAGAGATGACAACTCAAAGTGCACGTGCAATGAGGCTCATACTGAATGGGAATTGGACAGGCAAGTTTAAATTTGGTTGCATCTTCTCTGATAAGAAAAGCCTCCTTTGCTCCTCAGCATTCCTGAGTCCAGGCATTAGCAGCAACATAAATTCTAGTCAGCAGATGGTGGGAAGCAGCGAGAAACTGATGCTGCAAGACCAAATCTGAGTACAGATTTCATAGCAATCCTCAGCCTAAATAATGTCAAAAGCCTTGAGCATGCATGGACAGACTGATTCGTGAGTATGCAGACGGAGTTCATTTGGATAATTAACCCATCAGAAGAAAAAACTTCAGGAATTTGTGCAATAAAGTAGCAAGTAATTGGTGGGATGTGACTCTCACCATCACTTGGCTCTCCCATATTACACACTGAAACACTCAGAATCCAGGTTGATTCAGAGAGGAAAGTAAGTGAAGTTAAATGAGTATTACTGTCACCATATATTACTTAGACTGGGAGGAAGTTCAAAGGACTCCAGAGGTCCAACATCTGACTGTGCATGATCAAAGAGAGTCCTGCACGTTTTATATCTTTTTTTTAAGACAAGATACCACAAGTGGAAAACATGATATAGTAGAAAGGAGGATATGTCTACCAATACTATTTAGGGCTCTGTGCTTGGATCTTGTTTAGATTTCATGAGCCTTGCTAATTGTCTGTAGGCAACAGAAAATCTGATGAATGATTTGGGCAATATGGAAGGTTGGACCCTTCTGGAAAGGTTATTCAACACACTTGAGGTACTTTGGAATGAAGTGTAAGACAGCACAGGAGAAGTAAACAAACAAAAGAATGAGATGTGTGTGTCATCAACAGAGCAGATCAGAACTGGCATGAACTATGGAGAGAAGAAATGTAAGTGAAAGACTGTGAAGAATTTTGGAGAAACAACACCAAACTGTATTTTTATATTATGGAAAACAAGGAGTAATGTCTAGGCTGAAGGAAAGAGTTGGGTCCAATGATATCAACAGAAGGGAAGAGATGATGGTGTTTGGGGAATGTCCTGCCAGGAGAACAGGGAGATAATGGGAGTGTCTGAATGACACAGAATGATAACAGAAGACTCAGTAATCAAGTTTTAAAATTGACAAAAAAGTGGCTGAAATTTTTAGGCAGAAGAAAAAGCTGGATTTTAGAAAACAAGATTTGAGAAACTCAGCAGTCAAAATGGTTTCTTGGAATATGGATCTGCTTGACAGGGAGGAAGATGATGTTGCTACAAGATAAAGAACAGAGAGGTCAGAGAAGCTTTGGGAAGAGATCTAATGAGTTCACTTGAGGTTAGTGACTCTGTCCAAGATTTATGTTCCTTCTAGCTAGAGATTAAGGCACGTGAATCACAACCAATTTATCACTTTTCTTATTTGCTGGCCATGAAAAAGCACCTGGTATTCCAGAATGGAGCCTAATATTGAAGCTTGACAGCTAACTGTCTACAGAGTCCATCTAAATTTGATAAAAGACACAGGTCAACTTCCAGATAAACTCTGTACCATATACACTTTGATTACAGAGTGAGGACAGGACTAAACTGGTATTTAACCAGTACACAATCCAATTGGTTTAAATCTGTATCTCATTGAATAATTAAGAGTTCAGAATGTCTGAGACTCTACAGAGGCTGTAACGTGCTGCAAGCCACAGTGTGGACAGAATTATAATGTTATTAAAGAACATTCTGTGTGTTTCAAGGAAGAAAAGGAAAATCTATCAATTCTTTACAATGTCTTTAAAAAAGCAACAATGTAATTAATTGAAAGATTTTTCTTATATTTTGCTGCCTTATGTTTTCTAACCTCTATCCCATCTCACCGTGGTATGATCATATTGCTTGACATAAAGGAAGGATGGTAAAAGAGCTCCTTCAGAGATCATTTAGATCAGTCCTTTCTGAGGAATGATATGCTTGTCTTGCTTAGCTGTAAGAATCAGGTTTCTGTCTCTTAGCTTAAAATCATTAACTCCTCCAAACTGCACCTTCCCACACGTATATAATGCTTATGCTCTGATGTCTGGGCACTTAAAAAATGATTTTGCCTTTTCAGATTTGTGTGCAAAGACACTCGAAGACAGTGGGGCTCTCTTGCTCAGTACCCTGTGAAATCCATTCTCCTGAGGTCTGCTGGCTTTGGAGGGGTACTTGCAAACACTTATCCAAAACTCACATCCAAGTTTGTACTTGTCAACTCAAAGATGGCATTTCTGAGAACTGCTCGGGAGAGCTGGTTGCAACCTGGTCTGCAGAAGTACAGTGTTTAGCCAACTGGATCACATAATAGCAGCAGTACAATAAGAAGATGCTTTCCCTGCAGAATTTAGCAGATAAAGAAGCTACAGTCATGTGAACAACACCAACTATGGTTTTACTAAGATACAATCTCAACCTCACTTGATACACTCCGAAAACTATTAGAACCAAAACCATTTCTGTCCTAGTGCCTTGCTGAACTGTCAGTGCTGACTTACACATGCACACACATGAAATTTTCAGTGCAGAGATATCAGCTCAGCTGAAAAAAAACCCCTGTATTATTTTTTTGGTGATGTACTTTTTTCCAGAGGCAGCGATGAACAAAGCACTCACAAGTGAGTTTCGAAAGGCTGGAAATTTCAGTAAACATCTAAGCCTCCTCCAAAATCAAACAGGCAGTCTAAGAAGATTCCAATCTCTTTCATATGTCTAGCTGCTTCTGACACTAACTGAACAAGAAATTAATTCTCGTTCTGTTTTTCCTCTGAAGTCCAAGAGCACCCCTCTCCTAGAGTATGTGAGGCTGCTAAATAAAATCATCAGATGTTGTAAAGCAACTTCAGTGAATTCTAGAAATGCAGAAAACTATGTTTGTATGTGAACACAAAAAGGAGCTTAAAGAAAGTGATAATCTTTAGCAAACACCCCAAGACTTCTGCCTTGACCACTTGTCCAGGAAATTAGTTCTCCTGAAACAACATTTTCTAAAGACAAAAGATTTTATTACTGCTTTTATAATGGGTGCTGTATCAATTTCTTGCCTTCTAAGACTTCATGCTCAAAACACTCATGGGTAAAAATCTCAGTCTTTCACTAAAAAACTTAGAAGTTCATCAATGCAACAAGTTTTTATGCCTTAGATTATCACCCCATTTTAAAACAAATGCTGAATCCCTCAATTTCCTACACAACCTCAGTGAATTGTATCTTTTCCCAAGAAAACCCAGTACTTCCAGAAGTAGCAAGACAGGCACAGGTGTCTTGTGAAGGAAGCTGCCAACCCTATGAACACCCACTTCTCATGGCAGCAGAAGATTAGAATAACTATGGAAAATGGAAACAAATGAGGAAAAAAAGCAGAGCCCTCTATATTCATTCATTCCAGAGGGATAACAGTTGCAGTGAACTGTTTCAGCCAGATCCATAGCTGCCTTTTCTGACTGACATTTTGGCTGGAGTTGGTAGAGATGAAATTGTGCTGTTCTTATAAGGAAAGATTTTTTTTTTTTCTGCTGGCAAAATTTCAAACTTTGACAAGGACTACCATCATTATTTCTGCATCCACACCTTCTGAAACATCAGCCAGCACTACCTTTGCTAAAAGTAGTTTGTCTGTCAAATATTGTGCCCCTTCCTAAACAAGCAGCATATGAAAAGCAGAAAGGAATAAAGCAGAATTGTAGTGTCAACCTCAATAACCATTTCACACGGCTACAACAACCATTTTACTTTATTTGCCATTCAACAGCTTAACTTCAAATAGGTGTTTAATTAACTCAGAGCGGCAGTCTAAACGTTTAGCCTGAAGCTGCCTGGCAAAGGGAGAAGTATCTACTGCACTTGCAGATTTAGAGCATCAGGCTTAAGAAACTGTTAATTGCATAATGCAGAGAATTCATATCACACACACACAAAAGTGTAAAGATGGAACTCCCACCATAACGAAGTTTCTTCTACGCAAAAACTTCATGCAAGTCTAAAAAGTCTAAAGAAAAATGTGGGCGCTCAGGGCTAAAACCTGTTTTCACAAAATAAAATTCTACTGGACATGAAGTAACAGATTTATTAAATAAACAGGCAAGCATTTTTATAAAAATACAAGCACAATATGTTCAGAGGAGGATGAACAGGATTAAAGATCTTTCAAACTTAATCCAGACCCCTTTAATATTGGTTTAAGAAAGCACAAGGGCTCACAAAAATCACCTAACAGAAGGTGGGCATCTTACTATGGACATGGGAGAAACAAGGAAGGCAACATGGATCTTTCCTCCACTACTTGACATGCTATTCAGTGGCAGAGGCACAGCTTTAAACAGTCCTCTCTCTTGTTTCTTGGGGTCTTAACAAGGGACCAAACCAAATCAGAAGGAAATGAATGCCCTGGCAGCTGACTGATCATTTTGAATATTTGACTTCTTGCCCACCACCCTGCCAAACAGGTATACCCAGCGTGCAGTGATACATGGTGTCCCTTAAAATTAAATGGTGCTCAAATATTTTCTGTTCAAGTACTCTCAATGCCTTGGGGATGCAATAATCCTCCTCCCTCTTTAGTTTATTATACCAAAAGATGTCACACTGTGACTGCTTTAATCAGCAAATAAACAAAGTGCCCGGCACCTGCCTTGGCTTTTATTATCATAATAATCCTGTTTTGTTTTTTAGTTCTAAAACATCAGCAACTCATCCGTAGGTGAGCACGTGTTTATGCTGCCCCTACTGTCGCCTTTGTGGCTTCATTATTAGCAAACCATTAAATGAGAAACGGGAGAAGAAGGGGGAGAGATGGGAAAGGCAGGGCTGAGGCACAGCCACTTGTGTCTGTTAAATACAACAAGCTGGCCTTAGGTAACCAGAGCCCTGAGACTGGCACCAAAACTAAGCACCAGAAACTGAGAAGAAAGCAAGGCAGTGAACAAACCACTGTGAGGTGGAGCAGACCAATCCAGGACAAAAAAAGACACGTGGGCAGGCATCCCACTGGCATTTGGTACAGCCAGAATGGAACACAAACCTAGCAGTGCTCAAGGTGAGGACAGGGCTCATGCACAGGGACTGGTAAGGGCCCTACATTCTGATTTGTTTAGGCAGTTTTCATGGAATTGGGGGGTGCTTCAAAAAGGAAGGTATGTGCTGACAGAGCTTTGGCTTTGTTACAATGAATGGATCTGGAAAAACAGAAACACAGCAAATCCTAAAATTGCAAGGAAAATTGTTTTCTTACCTTGAAGAGGACAGAAACAGACCCTCATAAACTTTTTACCCCTTATTCACTTACATTTTACTGATGGAGAAGATCAGTTTTTCTGCATTAAACTCTATTGATGTGATTCAGTGGAAGGGCACCAACATAAATCTGACTCTGAGAATAAGAGAGTCTTTTCTGCCTGCTTCCCTGCCTCCTTCTCCCACCTCCCCCCCCAACACTGTAGTCTGCATTCAATTTCTTCCAGTGAAATGGGAAATTCTACAGAAAAACAGCAAAAGTGGAGACAGAAGATAAAAACCTAGACGGCCTGAATCTTTGATAACTCTGCACTTCAGTTCACATTTTGTATTGTGGCCCAATGGGAGACGCCTGACAATCTGGGTTCTGTTCCTGGTTCTGGCAATGAGCTAAAGCCTAACAATGTGCAAGCTGCTTCCCCTCTGTCCTCAATTCCCCTGGTCTGAAAAACAGGATGCTTTAAAAAGAAAGAAAGAAAAAAAAAAAAAAAGAAAGAAAAAAAAAAAAAAAAAAAGGGAAAAAAAAAAAAGAAAGAAAAAAAAAAAAAAAGAGAGAGAAAGAAAAATATTCCAAGATCCAGTGATGACGGTGCTACACAAGATCTGGATCATACACAAATATCCGTGCAAATAGATTGTGAAATGCAAGCAAATCCTGGTGATTTCATGTTATTTTGTAGAGCTTTAAGTGCCTGCAAGGGATGAAAAGGCAGAGAAGAATCATACCTGGCAGTTATGAAATAAGGGATGATGCTTCCAGAGCAAAGTTTCCATGCACAGGGATGCACAGGAACGCTTGAATTTCAAGTCACTTGAGTATTTTGACATCTCTTTCTACTATTTAATAGGCAGTAACAACAATTTATCACAGTTCCTCTAGGAGGTGTAAAACAAAAGTAGCCAAGCATTGTGGGAAATCTACATTGCCAAAGCTTCTGAAATAATCTGAGTGAAGACAAATCACAAGTTCAAGAAAGTGTCCTTCATGTAAGTATTTCAGTTTCCTTCTGAAGCAGTAAGAACCTTAGAGATAAGGACCAAACTTCCTACCCTAATCTTTATTTCTAAAAAAAGGGATTGGGCAAATAGGCTCAACATCTTAAGGCCCACTTTTCCCGGGGACTGGATAGAATTAGATCTGAGTAGGTTTATCTCAATCGAACTAGGATAGTTTCTATTAAAAAAAAAAAAAAATAAAAATCCATATTTTAACCAGCAAAGTTTAATCCCTTCTTTTCCTGTGAAAACTCAGATAAGTTTGATTTTGCGCCTCTTGCTGTCTCCATACTCCAGGTATTATGTCATTGCACATTAGACTGTGTCAACACACCGTGACTTCGTTCCCGCTAATGCAAAACCTCGGAAAACATGGAGCCAGGAGATAATTTCAGAGCGCTTTTTTTGCTCTGTTTAATGTAACTCGGTATTTATCCTCCCGTGTTTCTGACATTTCCATTGAGTGATAGTCCCAAAACGAAGAAAATCAGTCTTTTTGCATGCAAAGCCGTCTTAAAGCAGGCTGGGGAGTAGCAATCTTCCTGGGCAGGTGAGCTCCACACGTGTCTCAGGAAGCATCTCTGTCTTGTGAAATCCAGGAACCGCAATGACAGGCTTCCAAGGAAGCCTCCTCAAGTCCCCCTTTGGTGGAAAGAAGGTTTAACCTCCCTCAAAAGGGCACCTCCTGAAGGAACAGGGAGATGACGCCCCCAAAAAAGAAAAAAAAAAACCAAACAAAAAGAAAGGGTGTGAGGCTCTGAGAACATGTGCCCACACTCTAACTGTGAGTGAAGTTTGCATGCCTGAACTTAAGAAATGCCTGCCTTCAGAACAGTCTGGTTTTTAAAAACAATCCATCTTCTTTGTATTTAAGTATTAAAACTGTGGCTCAGGTTCTTTAAACAAGAAAATTAATACAGAGAAAAAGCTATGTGGAACTTGATAAAATTGTAACATTGTGTTAGGCTTATCCTCATCTTGGTCATTTATTTCAGCACAAAGCGTCTCTAAATGCTCATGTTTGGATTTTATGATGTTTTGTACAAGAGGAGGGAATTTCAGGCTCCTGCTATCAACACGTTATGGTAAAATCAAGCAAAACTTCATGGGGTTTGAGTCAATCGGTAATGAAACACCACCAAAAAACCACAACATACTTCACGAGAAAGAAGCCTTTAAGGAAACAATATTATATAGCATTATTAAAGTCCCATCTTCCACTATTAACTAAAGCAAATGTCAGCCTGGGGTGGGGGGGTTAATGTTTCTAAATTAAACACCCTTCAAACACGCTTTCTGACAGTTATCTTCATGTTTTCCACAGATGCTGCCACTGCCACAGAGTGAAGCACTAAAATAGATCCAACGCTGGTGTCACATCCAGGCTGTGCTGATACCCCTGCCACTGCAGCTGCAGTTGGAAAACTGCAGCAGGAAAAACACACTTTGTGCAGGGGGCATCTGATGGCACTGCAGACAACATTTTGGATGCCTGAACCACTGATCAAAGCAACTGAAAGTCACCAGCAGAAGGTTCTGTCTCAGACTTGGAAGCAAGAGCCCATCTATGCTCATTCCCCATATATGCACTGTCTTTTGAACACTGAAATGGTGCAAGGGATTTGACTCCTGCAGCTTCACAGGGCAGCCTGTACAGATGCAACATTCTCTGGAGGTTTTGCTTACCCTGTAAATCATTATGCCTATATTCTTAATTGTTTGGCACAGCTCCCAGGACATCCATTACATCTCCTGTGACTAACACAGCTTTGTATCTGTTCACCCCTGGGGCTTCCAACGAATAAATGTCTGGGCATAGAGAGAAGAGCATGAAAATAATGCATTATAGGTCAGCAATATTCTGTCAGGACACCTGAACCATATGAGCCAATGAACCAGTCAAAAACAGAGTACGAGCCTCTCGCCCCTCTTCGGTTTTCTCTTCCCTGGCTTTATTAACATCTAGAGAGTCTGCCACTAAGATCCTGCTGGAGTGTGGGAGTCCTGCTCTGAACAAAAACTTAAAAGTATATTGAATGTGCATTAGAGAAGGTGCCATCAGGCAGTGATTTATGTGCACATTCTGCCTACTACACACCTAAGCTCCTGCCACAACTGCCAGACCTCCCCAGAGCAGTCCCACAACTAAGCCACAAAAACAGATGAACAGCAGTGGCTGCTACTCAACAGCAGGTGAGGTTGTGTGAAAGAAAAAAGCAAGGCAGGCAGAAAACTATCTGTGGTACCTATAACCCACTAGAGCAAGATCTGCTTCATTAGATGGAGAGAAAGTGCTTAGTCTCTAACCCATGGTTAGAGAAACTCTGAGGAAGCTTCTCTGGGGCAGGGTGATGGTATTTGTGGAGGCAGCAACAAGGAACACAGGGAAAAAAAAAAAAACCAAGCTCTTTGCAGAAACAGTTTGCTCTTTTAAAACCATTTCCATGGCTGCATCCAGGCTCTGAGGGGAGCACAGTATTGGGAAGGTAAAATGGAATCAGTTCTGTAGAGGCAAACAGGAGAAAAGGCAAACACACCCAAACCAGAAGAGAGCCAGAGAAGCAATGAGGGCAGAGGGATGGAGGGCATTTGTGCAAATACAGATTTCATGTGCAATTCATTTAAAGGCAGTGGCATTTTTATCACAAAGAAGAGTTTAATCAAAGTCTCAAGAGATCTGCCATAAAGGAAGCCCTTGCCTTGCTGCCTGGGCTGTCTGAAAGAAACACCTGTTACTCACAACAAAAAAAAAGACAAAACAAACAATAGGTATAGAAAGGAGGCCATGGTTCAAACAATGGGAATTGGAGAAGCACAGTTTTCTCTAAATGAAGGACTAGAATCCTACCAAATGAACAGCTGGGGAAAGCATAATTCTTTATATTTGCAGGGAAGTTGCACAGATTATATGATGGCAACAAATACAATATATGTATCTGAGCTCTGCTTCCTAGGCACCAGAAAGGACAGGAACCTCCTAAGATATCTCTGAGTGGAAGAATAAACTTGCCTGAGCCCAGCTCCAGGAAAAAAGATAGCCAGATTTCAGAGGAACACAATGGACAATTTTCCTCCCACGGGATCTTTGCAAGAGTTTCTGCTCAGAGGATACTGAGCTCAAACAACCTTCTGAAAAGGTGCAGACAGCTAACTTGTGGTTTACAAAAATCCACCCAAGTACACAAAGGGGATGTGAAGAATTCCCAAAATGGATGTTTGATTTTAAATAAGAGGTGCAAATATTCTTAACAAAGGGTACAGAACTCTATGTCAGTATATTGATTACAATTCAAGTTTCTTTATTCTGATTGCACCAAAAAGACAGGAATTCTGAGCTGTGCACTAAGAAATAATGCAAGGGAAGCAGACTTAAAAAACACCCTGAAACTCATGGCACAGAAAGTTAAAATTCTTGAAAAATACAATTTCAAGCCTGCCTTTCATTTCAAATAAAGAAAAAATGCAAGAAATAGAGCATAATTCTAATTCTGGTCACTAGACTGTATCAGCTCTCCAAAACTTTGCTTAGCAATACAATGACAAATGAATTCCTGGATCTATCATGTATCTGGTGAACTATCCTACCCAGGGAAACCTCCTGCTGCAGGAAACAGGTTCCATGGAAAAACAGAAGCAACATTTATAGGGGTGTCTACAGCCATGGAGACATTCACAGAATCACAGACGGAGAAAAAGGAGAAGTCTGAAAGTTTTATTTCCTGATTATTTTTCTAATTTCAATAATTTGAGTCCGTTTCTGCTTATACTGCATCTTGTTTTATATGCATCAGTCTCTTTGCATCACTGGGAAATACTGTGATCATCAATGCCTTGCTCTAAATTTAAGGTTCTCTCTAATTGTCATGATCTAGATAAAGAGGAACTTCCAGCATGGTTGGAAGAATTCATAAAGCCCTGAAAAATTCACAACCACCATCAAGCTGCAATTTAGTAAGTCTTCATAACCTGTAGACCCCACTTGGAAAAACATCCTTCCTCCCTCCCAAACTCCTTCAGTGCAATTAAAAATCTGTGTTTAGAAAAGTAAAGCAGTCATGTTTGTAATTGATGTCCAAAATGGGGCATTTCAAATGCATGCACAAAAATGTGTATAAAAGGCAGCTTAAAGCAGTGTATCAGGTGAGAATGTAATCAATGACCTGTTTCATAGATGCTTATTTATTCCTGGACTACAAATTTGAACTCCAGGGTTAAAGAAATTGGAAATTATGCTTAATTTAGACGTATGTGATTCTTAGGGATATGACTAACTTAAAACTTATTACATATGGAACATGAAAAAGCCCCTCTTGCTTATTCACAGCAGCTCAGAAATGCTTAAATAGCAGACAAAATTCTACACACAGTGTGCAAGATAAGAAAACATATTCTCACCACACAGAGCTTTAGAGAGACAAATGCTACAACAGGTTCCATCAAATACTGTACCATCAGCCTCAGGTTGTTGGTTTTTTTTTGCTAAAGCACAAAGAATGTGGTAAATTATGAGAAAATAATTGATTAGTGGCACGAACTGATCCAGCCCCTACCCCACTGAGGGAGAAGGGAAGGAGCAAATGCTGAAAATCCATTTTCAACAGAACCAGAGCAAATTCAACAAAGGCACTCCATCACTCATCTACCTTTCTGAAGAGGACAGCAACAGGAAAAAAAAAGTCTTCTCTATTTTGATGGAGACAAAAATTGGAAAAAAAAAATTAAAACTGGAGGAAGAAAGGAAACGTGACATAGAAAATGAGGGGATTTCATAGTACAGGCTCTTATCCACCACAGCCAGGGAATTGTTCTGTCTGGCTGGCCCAGGAGAACACAGCATTTCTCCTGTAACTCAAGTGCCAGTTAGCACTTCACCCATGCTGACATTTCAGGCTTCAAACTGACCTGGTGATATACTGTAAGTGGCTGCTATGCCAGCATTCTGTGCTTTTACAGCCATCAAAACCACACAGAAAACAAGTTAAAATAATGCTACATTGGATGAAAAGTGAAGGAACCAAACATTTGGGAATGCCAGAATTAAGGTTGTCAACATTTTAATTTTCCCACTTGTGAGTACAGTTTACAATTACATTATCACCTAATTCTGGAATACAGTTTTTTTATTCAACATGTATGACAGAGATACATGAGAATAAAATAAAGGTATCTATTTCACTTAATTCTGGCAATTGTAACTTTCAAATGCCTTACTTTGTTACCTAAATAATGTATTTCTTTGCACACAGTGTTCACAGCACACAAGAGAATAGAAATATTTCAATCATTTCTGTCCAAATCCATTTTAAATTGCTATTTTGTTGAAACTATCCAAGTTCCAACTTTAGAATGATTTGTTGAACAGTATCACTATCATCTTTTAAACAAGTCAAATCTGATAAAAAAATGTTATAACTCACACGCCGTAAAATTAGTTCACTCACTGTACCAAGTATCTATGAACTCCAAGCACTGTAAATTAAATTTGTCTTGTTGCATTATTATTACTTTCCATGTAAGTCTTCATTTTATTTTTTTATAACTTTATTATGCTTTTCTTGGAACTTAAATTCTTTTACTTAACTTCTAAATACAAGAAACTCTGACATATACCTCTAAATCTCTTCAAAGCATACTTTAAACCAATTTGAATAAAAATCTGAAATGGTTCCTTAAAATTCTTTAACCGTTACAAATTTTATTCAACTTTCATGTGAAAAGTGAACTTAAAAGGAGACTCTACACAAGATGCAAAATAAAGACAAGCTGGCACGAGATCCATGACCCTCCAGGTCACCTTTGTCCAACCAAGACTATCACAAGACAACTGTACCTTTCCCTCTCTTCCTCCAAAATTTTAAGTCAGGGGTCACTCACATCATCCCTCCAAGAACAACCCCAGATATAAAGATGAAATGTTCCATCTACTCTTCTTACAAACACCAAGCACGACCAGCTGCCTTCCACTTTAATTTGCACATTCAGCAGCAGGTCAGTGACAGAAAGCAGAGAACGAAAACAAAACTGTTCCCCTCGACCTCTTGGCAGCTCATCTTGTCTCCTAAGCCCTGCAGGGCAAAGCACCTCAGCTTTTGGACACCAGATGTCCGAGGAAAACCCAAGATGGTGAAGACAATGGTACTGATCCAGTAGGTGGGACCACGCTTTTCCCTCTGCATCATTGGAAGCCATTGCCCCAGGAGGGAGTTTGAAGTGCTCTGCTTTGAATGAGCCATCAAAACAGAGCTGTGACCACTTAACGTGGCAAGTGGAGAATCAGAAAAGGCAACAGGAACTAAACGATCCTCAGAACTCTCCCTCTTGACACAGGTATGGGTGCTGGTGGCAACCCTGCAATGCCAAACATAATTTGTATCTCAAACATAGCCATTTTGGCTACAAAAGCAACCATTTTAGATAGAATCAGCTGGGGGCACAATGAGATGCCCAGTGCTGAGAATCATACGAAAAGATAATGGTCCTTATATATCAACACTCCCAGTGTTGTTAGAGTTGTAAACCTGGCAGCAGTTGTTTAAGTAGTGCTAATGGATGCAGATCCACACTATGTTCTGTCTGAATTCCAGTTTGGGATATTACACACCACTTGCTTGTGTCTCCCTGTCCTCCCACATCCCACCTCAGCTCTGAGTACCTGTGCTTGTATATCTAACAGGTACTGCTAAGGCAGGGTGAAACATTCTCACATCCAGTGGACCAGCCCACCCTACGCTGGTTGTCATTACAGTCAGGACAAGAAAATGTACCCTCTTATTCTTGCAGGTCAGAATTTCCTAACATACATATCACTAAAAAGTAACATTAGCAAATGTTTACAAAAAACCATTACATCCTCTACTCATGCTACGCATCACTACAAAACACAGTAAACTCCTAAAGAAACCTTAAGAACCATTTTCTGGGCAAAAGCCATGCAATCCCAAGCATATTCCATAATATTGAAGAGGAAATAAATGAGACCTGAATTTAGCTTAGAGTTTCATCCTCTTTGGGATCCTTCAGGATGTCCTGTGCCACATAAAAAAACATTACTTGGCCAACAGGGCCAAAACCCCCCAATTTAGAGAAGTCACCAGAATAATATGCAGTTGTGAACGTTCAAAATTTGTTTTATTCTGGGGGGTGAGACCCTACAATAAATGCTCTCCAATTACCCAGCCATCTGAGTCATTTTGCAACTGGTGACCCTTATAATGATGTTCTCATTTTCAGAGCCAACGTGATGCCACACAGCGATTTGTCTGTTAAATTGAATTTTTGCCTCTAGATAGATAGATAGATAGATAGATATAAAGTTTATTTTGAAATGTCTCCTTGTGCTTCTGAGCCTGACTGATGTGAGATGTTATTTTGAACATGCCAAAGCATCTGAACAGCTCCAGTCCTTTCTTTTCAGCGTGCATTCCTTGATAAGTGGCAAAGCTTCCCACTTATCAGTCACTCAAAGTGACTGTGGCTGTCAGTTGTGTACAAAGCGCAATCAGTTTGGAAGAAGAGACACCAGCATTTTTCTTCTCAGCTTGAAGCAAACACGTTTTGACTGCTAGTCATTCAATTTTAAAGCATCTTCAATTAGGGGCGGATGAAGATATAAAGAAAACACATCCTAAACACCTCTGCCAGCCAGCAGTAAAAAATTTATTGTTATCTTCTGCTTTACCTTACTGCAGAGGCAGCAGCAGCCTTTTCTGGCTGCACAACAAAAGTGCTCAGGATTACACACACTCCACACAGACAAGACCATGGCCATAAAGAGTTCATGCTCAGCTTCTCCAGGCCACTTACACGTGCTACCTTCTGCTCCTGTGCCTCTGCTCTGCAAATACCTGCACGGGGTACACAGGCATGCACAGAGCTCACGTGGCACCCCACCCATCCTGAATACAAACATTCACTAAATGTGCTGCTCCCCAGCCAATAAAATGCCACACGAAACCATTAATAAGGCCACGGAAATACAGACAAGGAGGGGAGAAGGAGGGATGGCAGAAAGGAGAAGCTGCTGTGGGAAAGGATGGGCAGCTGCATAAAGAACTCAGTACTCAGTACCAGGGAGCTGAAAGAAAATGGTCAAAGTTGATGGGTGAGAGATACAGACATTGGAAAGGGGATCTGAAAACAACAAAAAAAATACAGGGCCCTGAAATTCCTGCTGAGGAGGCAGAGACCAAAATGAGGCCTCGGAGCACAATGCTGCCAGCTGTGATGACTGGATTTGACTGCTGGCCTTTTTCTTACAGTCTTAGATGCTGGATTATTTTGGGTGTTTCAGCGTTCTGGTTTTTAACAAAAAAGAAAAAAGTTTCTGGCCTTCCCTTGTGATTGTGTGAGAGAACTGGAAAATGGGAACACTGAAAGCTCAGTAACAGAAAGTAAATTAAGAAAATATGCTAAAACGGCAAGGAAAAAAGTCATGAAGTTCAAAACAGTGTTACAATTTGAGAACATTTGGACCAGCAACACTGGAGAAAGCAAGTGCTATTGCAATCAAGTAGCTCAGCGTAGGCAAAAAAAGCTGAGCTACCTCAATCAAACGTGCCCTTGCATATTCAATAAATTCAAGTTCACAGAATCACAGAACATTCTGAGTTTGAAGGGACCCACCCACAAGGGTGCAATTCCTCAGGGAATTGCCTATATGGGGATCAAACCCCCAGCCTGGGCAAAACTAACACTGACCAACTGAGCTCATGCAAGTTTTAAGCAGATACTCCTGGTTTGCACTGGCACAACTACTCCAGTCAACAAATCTGGATGGCATAAGGGTATAGACAAGGCCTGAGATCAAACCACCTGTAGAAACTTGCTAAGAGTTATCTTCAGAGTTAAAACCATGGTGCAAAATGATACTCTGCACTGAAAGAAGTACAGACAAAGACCTTGACAACGTTTTGCATAACTTAATTTTCCTGGTAAGTGAAGAAAATGAAGGTCCACAGGTTACTCAAAAGTCCAGTCTAACACAAACGTTATTAAAGCAAGTTGAGAGAACAGAAAGCAATTAGCTCATTCTGACTGATTCTTCTTTTTTCCCCCCTTCCTTTCCCTATTTCCTCCCCCAGCCTTGGGTTAGTTTTTATGTTTGGTTTTTTTTGTTTGTGTTTTTTCTTTGCTGTTGGTGTCTTTGGTTTTGTTTGTTTGTATGTTTTTGGATTTGTGTACACTTATGTGTGTGGTTTTGAGTAACTTCTTTCCCAGGGGATTCTTCCTCCTCAAGGGACAGGCAAGTTATTCTGATAACTGATAGGACATCAGCTGCAGAGCTTTGTGAGGAGCAATTGTTTTGCCTCTTTGCTGGCAACGTCAGTGGTCTGGGAAGAGGTTGCAAAGTCATGGGAAAGGCTGCAGTGTGACTCCTTTCTGGGGCTCACTGACTCCAGTATACCCAAGTTTATAAGTTGCAGGAAAACAGCTGCTCCTGACACATGATGAATTTGGACAAAATGTCCCCACATCCACGAGACTGTTCAGTTTGACTGCGCAGTCGTAGCTTGTCATATCCACGCTGGCAAAACAAAACAAAAGAAAAAACAAACCATTTCAGTGGACAGAGCCTGTTCTAAAAATACTTTGGAGAGTGAGGAGGAAGATACTTTCTCACAGTTTCCTACTGAAGAAAGGTCTCATTAAACTCCCACCAATACAAACAAGAGCCTTTTCTCCATGTTCAGTGGGAGTTGGATCAGGCCCTCACTTCAACAGCTTTATTGTCCCACCAAGGAAACCTTTTGTCCTCACCTCTCTCTAATATGCAAAGAGGACTCTAATTATGGAAAAACTAACTGTTCTGCCTTGCAAGGGCTTGCAAAGCGATTGCAGCACCACAAAGCACTGCTCTGCTGTCACTGGCTTGTCAGAACAGCAGAATTCCCAGGGAAAATGGGAATCCAGAAGCAACAGGCATTATTACATGTGTAACCAAGCCCTTGTGTAGCAGCTGCTCACTTTTGTGCCTCATCACAGTGAAGGACTCATCATCTCCAGCCCTTTAAAGCCTCTAGAGAACTCTGGGTACAGACATGTGAGAGGTTGGGAACCAGGAAAGAAATTCCCCAAGACCTTGTGGCTGCACTGAGGAGACATTGACAGGGCAAAGATTAACAGTAAGGATCTCTACCCTCCTCGTTACAAGCCCAAGGTTCTCCAAGCATTTAGCTCATAAATGAAAGGCTTAGTCATGCTGGAAGTATAATTTAAGACTGCAAACTTGCTGGAGCAGGGAAAAAAATCTTCACATTTCTTTTTGTACAGTCAATTAATCTGTGTCTTCTCTTAAGAAGAGAGATAAACTGGTACCTTCTAACAAAACAAAACGAACACAAACAGGCCTAAATATCACGCAGCCAGCTCTGGATAATAGATGATTGCTCACCTGAGGATTTCAAAACAAACAAATCTAGACAACAAAAATAACTGCGTGGCTAAATTACGGTATCTAAAGCACTCTGGAAGCAGGTCTCTACCACTGTTTTGGAAGACTGGAATAAATCCAGAACCTCTTGCTGTTTGGAAAGTTTTGACAATAACAACTGTGTCATTTCAAAACTTTGCATGTTAAGCTTAAGAAATATTTTGCTGAACTTCTGTGTAACTCGGAAACCAAATCCTTCTTTCCTCCCCAAAATACAGCTACATTTTGAAAAACAGATCTGGCTGAAAAATGGACTAGCCATCCTGCAGGAAATTCTAAGTTCAAGATTTTATTACATTCCAAATTGGAACAACTTCTTAAACCTCAGAAGGTAATGAGAATGGGAATATTCTGGTTTGAGAACACATTAGTGCAGCCAGGCCTCTTCATCTACCAACACAACTCATGGGGAAAGGGACACAGCCAGCTGACAGCGGGTGGGAGGATGGAAACCTGGATCCAGACTCACAAAGGAAAGCCTTCTTTGGAGCTGGGAGGACATGCAGGGCAGCTCAGTGGTTCAGGAAAGGTAGAAAAGCTGCAGCCCCAAGGTGCTCGATGCCCAGAGAGCTGTGGTGCCCACATTTCCTTCTAGACCAGCTTGAGGCCATCGAGGCCACAGCAAACTTTTCACCCAGGAGCTGGCAAAGCCACGTCCCACCTGGCAGGTGTGATGCTAAAAGGGTTAGCTCAAGTTTTACTGTGCCTGTGAAAGTTTTAGCAGAGAAATAAGGCCTGCAAAAGCTGCTTTCAGCAAGGGCGGTTGGGAGATAAGAAGAACACATCTGGCCCAGGAATGCAGTGAGAGACAAAACAAAGGACGGAATCTCTGGGAACTTGGGGTGGGATTTATGGTAATGGGGTAAAACTGTTCTATGCACAGAGAGAGTGTACATAAGTAAACCTCTTGCAGAATCATGTGCCCACTTTAGGTCGGAATCTACATGTACCTTCAGGCCTGAATAAAATTATTCCCCCTTTAACACAACCTCAGTGCTGGAGAGATAAATTCTGGTATTTTGGGCATTTGGTAACAGCTGGAGTAGGCCAGAGACACTCATTCTAGTTTTGTAGAATTTAGTTGGGATCCCCTCATTCTCAGAGGTCCAAACTTTCCACAAAACTGCTTTCCTATTAAAACATCTGCTCTAGCTCTGAAGGAAAATGAAAACCCTCTCCTAAAACACACAGTCATCAAATGGTTACTGCCTGGCAGGAATTGCCCTCAAGTTTCAGAAAGCACTTGGTTCTTGGGCTAAGTATGTCACTAAGAAAAGAATACAAATTGATAACCAAGTACTGACAGTATTAAACCAAAAAAGTCAAAACTGTGGCCTAAATGTTAGAAACACTGTAAAGCAGCATTTTTGCTTCCTGCTGCTTTGAGATCTTAGTTTTACATTATTGGCAACCTGAAGTGTTCCAAGATCTTGAGCTGGGCTCTCCAAAAAAAATTTTGACTAAAAATCAGAACAGATTAGAAAACAGCATTTGGCCTCTGTTTTGTTTGCCTTCTAATTTTGGAACTTGTAGTGCTCATGGTTTCAGATTTTGCCTGGAAATCTGAGAGTTGGAAGTTTACATTTTGGAGAAATGAAAGCTGGCATTTTTGTCATCACATGACTCCAAGAGCTGGGGCTTCAGGGAAAAACATAAAACATTGTCAGGTTTTCTACAAAATTGTGAGATTAGCTGTATCAGTTTTATCACAATTTAGGCTGCAAGGTTGACCTATTTTATCAACAGTGCCCTACTGAATATGAATTGCTTTATGAATTTTAACAACCATATTTCATTTTAAATATAGTTCAGTCAAATTGACATTCATCACTGAGCTTCAAAGCAAACCCTTCCATCATCATCCTGGGCTAGACTTTTTCTCTGAGCAAATGAATGGCACGATCCCTCCAAACTTGGTGTTTCAGGGACACCCTTTGAAGAAGGACACCTTTGGGGTGTACTGGGGGACTAGCTCAGCATCATGAGCATCTTCCAAGTTTCTTCCACTCTCTGCCCCAGGTTCTGGAGTAAAGACACCAGGAAGCAGATTATGGCCTCACAAAAGATGAGCAGGTAACCAGGAGAGTTCCCTTGAGGCCCTGAAAGACAAAACCAAACTGAATCCAAGAACTTGCTAAGCTGTACTAGGTTGTCAGCCTGTTCTGCAGCTGCAAATCACTACCATTCTGAAACACAGTCTGAAATCTTTGGGGTTGTTGATGCACAAGAGCTGTCAAAACACACCTTCCAGTTCCATTCATGGTAAAACAGCACAACTCAGGGGTTCAAGGGAGAAGACCACAAATACCCAGCAGGCAGAAACTGTTCCAGTGAAAACCTTACACACAAAGATTAGGCAGAACAGAAAGCAGTGTGCATGGGAGGATGCATTCCAAAGTGGCATAAAAACAAATGGGGGAGGGTTAGTTAATTACTCAGAGAAACTCAAACCTCTTCACAAATTAGGTCTAGAACATCCTGAAAAGTAGAAAAAAAAGTATAAACATTTACCAAACCACAAAATCCCATCTAGT
This sequence comes from Hylia prasina, assembly GCA_013397195.1. Taxonomy (NCBI): domain Eukaryota; kingdom Metazoa; phylum Chordata; class Aves; order Passeriformes; family Sylviidae; genus Hylia; species Hylia prasina. Next base: position 264,264 of record VYXD01016810.1, read on the forward strand.
ACCCATTTTAGCATTTTGAGGTCATACAGATTCTCAAATTTAATCTAATCTGCAACTTTTCTCCAGTGTACTTAACTCTCTGTATGAACTCCTTGTTTTCTGTTTTAGTGACACCACCTTCCAATTAATTCAGAAGGGATGGGCTTGGAAAGGACACGTCAATTAGAGACTCACATGGCAGGTACATTTTTCTAAGCTCAAGGAACTAAAGCATCTTTCTCCAGCATCACAGAAGTGCTATTTTAATTGAGCTGTAGTTACATCGAGCATTTGCAGTCTTCTAAGGAGGAGAGAGACTGCACAGTCTCTCCCTGGTTACGTACTGTGTATCAGTGATTGTGTGATGGGGTAAGGAGAGAGGGAACTGTTTCCAAGTTTGCACGCTGAGAGAAAGGGCTCATAAATCAAGGGGTCAGCCAGGTTATGCTTTTTTTTTAACCTTAGGGTATTATGCTTTCAATACAATATTTCACGGCTTTTTTTCTGTGTAATAATTTATCTGGAATTACGGCAACTCTTGCAAGCCTAGGAAAAAGTTGGCTCAAGTAAAACGATTCCTTTGTCATAAATAAGTTGTGTTCATAACCACAGCATAATCATTCAACTTCACATGAGTCAAACAGTTATCCACTCTTTGTAGGAATATTTCCCTGTCAATAAATCTAATGCTATTTCAACTCTTCGGGCCAGAGTGACAGAAGCCTGTTAGATTAATTAGGGCAAGGTCAGAAAAGCTGAACTCACAACCACATTCTTGTCAGAGTTTTCTTCCACCTACCATAACCCATAAGCTGACTGTAAACTCACTGACCATTTCAAACAGGGGCATGTTAGGGTGACTCCATTGTCTTAATTTATACACAAAGGGGGATTTCTTTAAGAATTGTTTCTTCTCTGACAGTCACTGAATAAGGAGAAATTTGCATTCACTGTCAGTAAGGATTTTTTTTATTATTATTTTAAAATGTTTTTCCCTTCAGAGTTATGGGCTTCAAGCAGGGTTCATGAGACTTCAGGATCATACGGGCCTGCAACTGTCCAGATTGCCTGTGCAGTGTAACCAAAACTTCACTACAAACAGAGCAGCTCCGTGGGAATGAGAGAACAGTATTGTCTCCCTGCCTGTTCAATCCTTGACCTTTCTTGCCTGACCATCCAAAAGGAAGGTGCCACGAATCTGATGGGGTTTGTGTGAAGTGGACCCTGGAGGTGAAATTCTGACCTCGGCAGGGTCAATATTTCATCTGAAATCCCTTGAGACAGACCTCCAAATCATTTCTAAGGATTGCAGCTTCTATCAGATGGTAGTTGGTTGACTTTCATTTACTACTGACTTAGGTCAAACTCGGACAGGGATCAAGAGATGAAAGGCTCTATATCTCATTATCAATAACCAGGGTTTTCTTCACTACCCAAACAACAACATACTTCATTCTTATCTACAAGGCATTAAAACTTAAAAGGGTTGGGGTCAAATTATGTTACTTTAATTTATTTTTATTCACTGCTTATAAAATAACTTCCTCTCTTGCTGCCATTGCTAAATGCTAAAAATATAAATATTTTCCTTGCTATTGTACAGGTTTTGCTATTGTTTTTCTTTTAAAGTCCAATTAAAATGCAGCAATAAAGAAAAATCCCTCCCACACACAAATTGAGAAAAAAAGAATACAGAGGCCAAACCAAGCTTTATCAATCTCAAAATTATTTTCAGCAAAGCACATCTTGTGTAGAAGTTGCCTTATAACAGAGGGGTGGACCTTCCCAGGAGTTTTTAATAAAAATGCAAGTCCTAATATGGACAGAACGTCCTCTGGAATGATAGAGCAAATTTTTCTTCTAGTACGAAGCCATACAGCTCCTCTGATCTGGCTGGAATTAAGTTTTCTTAAATGGGTTACAATTGTGATTGATAATTTCAGGCAACTCACTCTGAAATACTGATGAAAAGCTTTGGAAGGAGAATCCTGCTGCTACTGAACAAACAGAACACAGTCTACAGCAACTCACAATGCTCTGTACAAAACTGCATAATTAAACAAGCAGAGATTTTACCCTGATCCTAGATATCTGTAAGAAGTCAAACCTCTCCTTTGTTATTCTGTGGAAACCTTCACAGGCAAACTGATTTGCATTGTTCCCAAAACAGGGGCATGCACATGGAAGAAAAGTAATGAAATACAGTCAATGGCATGAAAAGAAACTTCTGAATACATTAAGGGAAAAAGAGGCTAAATAAAGTTTACTGGTTACGCTGGTTTAACAGCTTTTTCTACTACTGGGAATAAACCTGTAGATACCTGGAACTTACACAGCTGCTCTCCTGAATCTAACCAACCTTTTGACCAGTTTCTCACTCACACAATATTTCACCACAAATAAAAATTTCCAGACTTCCAACACATCAGGCAGAGGGAAGAAGGTGCACTTGATTATCTGTCACTGAAGAGCACTGAACTGCTACAGCAAAACCTCAAAAACAGAGCTGTAGGACATCAGCTCCAAACAAACTCCTTCTGGCAATGCTTTTGCCACTCCTGAGGAAAGAGGATGTGGTCCTGCAAATGCTTTTTTGCATGACCAGCTCCTCTAACATCTTCTTCCTGATTCTACAAGAACCATGTTAATCATATAAGGCCTTCCAGAAACTGACCTTTTTTTGTTAAATGACAGGTAAAATCCTCATGTGTTTCCACAAACAAGATGCCAGCCAACTGCAGAGATTCTTAAAGAAACTATGGCAAAAAGGGCCGAGGGAAAGAGTGGGGAGAGGGAAAGGAAGAGAGATAAGGGGCATGGGAGGAGACGTGTCTCTGACCTGGATCTGCTGCTGAAGAAGGTTAATTTTGTGTTGCTGCTGCAGAAGCTGCTGCTGTTGTCTTGCAATCTGTGAAGAAATTGCACAGAAGAAACATGAGATTTGGATCACCATTCCCAGAGTCCATCCATAGGAAGCTTCGACCCTGCTCAGTTCTTTAAACCTCTTCACTGAGCTAAGAAACCTTCAAGGGCAGGTGGCGGCAGCCTGGAGACTGTTGCTGAAGCAAGGGGCACATGGTCAGGAACAATTCATTGCTAATACTAGTGAGAAAGGGAATCTTAGGGAAAATGCTGTGCTGGATACAAAGACAAGGACCTATGCAAAAATCTTACTGAAATGGCACTGCTCAAGTTCCCCAGGAGAGAGAACAATAGTAGCAGAGAAACTGAAAAATAGTGGAGGAAGGTAGAAAAGGCAAAAAAGTAGGATGGCCAGAATTACTCTTCTGTTTGGCACAAAAATCAAAAAAAAATGGCAATCTGACACCATGGAGGAAGGTTCTTGGTGTACTTTTTTTTTTTCATGTAGAAACAGGCACAAAGAGACTGGAATGGAGTTTGGAAAAACCACTGGCTCTTCCACGTGTGTATCAGCTGCAAGAAACCAAGGGGGCAGGCAAGGCCACAAGGCTCAACACTGAAACTGGTTTATGGAAGGGGATGGAGTTTCTAACTCTCCCCTCAAAGCCAAGTGCAATTTTCCATAAGGACTTCCACCCTCCTTCTCTGCTAAATGTTTGTGAATGCTACTGGGGACAGACACATTTTACACACTGTGAAGGAAAAAGCAGACATTAACAGCATGGAATTAAGAGTTCTGAAGGCTGGAGGGAGATAAACCGTTCTCGAACTTAAAAAGCAAATTTGAAAAACTCTCATTTAAGTTATCACAAAAGCTCTGCTCTCATGAACAGCCAGTGCAGCAGTACAAACATTAGAGAGAGCTCTGCTCCCCCTGTGTTATGTGTACACATCTCAGGGTCAGTTGGTAACTTATACATACTTACTGGGAGAAATTTTGGTGCTTTCTTCCCCTTAGGGTTTTTTTTTTCCTTTCTATTATTACACTATTTGCATAAGAAACATTCACTCATAGTTAGCTCCACATCTAACAGATTAAATAAATGTTTTCTTTCTGGAGCCTTTCTTTAAGAAAGAAAAATAACTTTTAATCACTGCATTTTTTTCAGAGTTTGGACAGTTTAATTTCTTCATAATACAGAAATATACACAATTTCTTCAATTAAAAGAAATCCTAGTTATCCTAATTTCTTACTGCCTTTTCCCACTGTCTGCATTTTCTTTTTCACTTTCAAATCCCTCAGTCATCCTGTGGCACTAATGACTTTAAAAGGCAGGGTAAAGGGAACAGCTGATACAGGATGTCTCCTCATGCAAGAATCTTGCCAATTCCACCTTCACTCCTTCCTCTACCTTTGCTGTTTTAACAACAGCATGATACAAATTCTCCAGCTTAAGCTAAGTCACTTCTGCTCTCCCTATGTGGAATTTCAGGTGTGAGGCCAAAAGACCCTTGGTTTAAGATAAGGTTTTTAAATAATTAAAAACAGGGAAAACTGAGGCTTAAATGTCTGAAGGTATCAGCAGTGCTTTAGAAATCTTAAGACTTGCTTAAGTACAATACCAACACTGAATATGACAACTATGACAGATTTCAAAGAATTTTGCGAATTTCTTGAAACTCACATAACTGCAATTCTGTGATAAAATTTTAAACTAGATATCTAAATATCCTCTGCTCATGTTCAAGTACAAAAGTACAGACATTAATTTCTGTTAAAATCTGCACAGTGAAATCTGTGAGAAAAGTTACATTTTTTTGGCTAAAATGTTTTATGTCCTTGTATGCACATTGGAACTGATCACATGTGAAAACCATGTTTGCATTTCCAGTGAAGGGCATATTTGCAAGAACTGAAAATCAAGCCTCTCAAGTGTAGAAGAAAAAAAGTCACACTTATTCACTGACTTTTCCCTGCTTTTTTTCCACAGCTGGCAAAACCCAACCTTTTCATTTCTCACATTACAATCCAAGTGCTGCATTTTGTTCTTTTAAAACCTATTCAGTATTACTGAATTAAAGCAGTTTTGGTGGATTATTCAGGAGGGCTGAATTTGCCTGTTTACAGATAGTTAAAAAACCCAAACAGTAATGAAAGATAATACAGAATCACAGAATATTCTGAGTTGCAAGGGACTCACAAGAACTGAAAAGCCCAACTCTTAAATGAATGGCCCATGCAGGGGCTGAACCCACAACCCTGGCATTATTGGCACCAGGCTCTGAACGTACATATATTCTCAGAATATATCCATGATGGATATATTGCAAATTAAATCATTCCTCTGATATGCTTTTGTTCAAACTTTTTCACCCCGGAGAACAAATGGGTGCAAGAGCAGCTTTTAGAGTACGAAGCCTAAAAGACAAACTACTGGAAAGTCCTTCTAGCAAAATGATTTAAGCTGAAAGCCACTGTAATAATCACTCACCTGTTCTTGCTGCTGCTTAGCCAGCTCCATTTGCTGGCGTTGTTTCTCGATCTGAGATGCAGCCAGCTTCTTCTGTTCATCATGAGCTGCTAGCAGCTGCTCCCTCAAACTGGTCAGCTGATTGATCATACCCATGAGCTGCCTTTCTTTCTCAGCGAGGCTTTCTGGAGTCCCTGGGCATCATATGGCGGGGGAAAAAAAAAAAAAANAGGGAAAAAAAAAAAAAAAACAAAAAAAAAAGGGGTAAGGAGAAGAGAGGAAATTTAGAGCGATCCAGCTCTTTACTTTGAAGCTTTACTGTAAGCAGAGTTTTAGGAGAACCAAAGAGCAGCAGCAGCATGTTGCAATGTGCTGCACACTAAGGCCTGTTCCTCTACAGGAAAATGAGCCATGGAGGGGAAAAGAATACACAGGCTTTGATCTGGTGTCCCCCTTCAATGTTTCTTTGCCCTTTCATCTATTTTCCACTGCCTTTCTGTCAGACTAATAAAGAGAAATAATGCTGCCTATTTTGAGAAAGTTTCAAGTTTTCAACACTGGGGATCAAAAAATCAACCCTTCCAGGTTTGTAAGACAATTATATTTATGTCAGAAACTTAGGAAAAAGATACAGTTTCTGTAAGTGTCAAAGCATTGATGTAGGATAAGCATCAACATCCCTCTCTAACTTGTTATATCATCTACATCCCTGATTGGGATTAAATGATATACTATTTAAATTTTCAATAATTCCTATTGCTGTTGCTGCCACCAAGGTGCACTTTTAAAAGAAGAAGTGTTTTATAAACATATCTGAAAACCTGAGTTAAGCACAACTCACCATCACTCTCATTTGTACTGTTGTTAGATTGTTTTTTTAGTGGAGTTCAGCAGACACAGACAGAGGAACTCACTACCTCACTTTCATAACCATGCTGAAGAAATTATTTTTCTACCCAGAAGGACAGTGGTTATAAGGGAAGGGTAGAAAAAATTCCAAGAAAAATCAAAGCTATGATTCATACACTAAAAAAAAAAAAAAAAAAGAACTTTTAATATATGTAGGATCATTTGACTGTGAATTTAAAAGACCTGAAAATATGTGTAGCAGCTAATCCACAGATATCCCCAATACCACCACACCCTCTCACATGAGTCAGATCCTATGAAAACCTTTCTAAAAAGCCTTTAGGAAAAGATTAAGGCTATCAGTGTCAGTGCCTCCTCTGAAAATAGCCTGCTTTTGGGACTACCCTTCCATACAAAACTCTTTCAAACACAGGAAGCATTCTTCTGCCAATGTCACCAGTGCTCTCCAAGTGAAAAAGAAAAAAAAAAAGGGAAAAGAAAAAAAATTGGCGACTATAGCAAACATGTTCCTAGCCAACTATCAGTCAGACATGGAAAAGAGCTACTGGTAATAGCTCATTTAGTCTACCCCCCTGCCAGTGCAGGAATGTTCCCTACAATATATTTACTACAGCTTTCTAGATTGGATTGAAACCTCTGAAATGGGGAATCATCTACTGTTCGCTTTGAAAGGCTGCACTGTAGCCTCTGGGGTGGCACTGGGAGGGCTCTTGGCTTGATAGTTAGCTTAATTTACTTTTTTATTTGTTTTGTTGTGGTTTTTTTGTTACTTTTACTTAATTTCAATGATGTGATCCCAAGCAACACCCCATTTGCTACATTAGCCAAGTCCAAGCACTTGAATCCGTTTGTAGACAGCCACATGCAAGTGGAAAATCACAAAGAATCACCAGAAAAAAATGCGACAGAAGAAATGTAATTAAACTGGTTTTTTATTAGGGTTCTAGAAATTTCTGCGAAAATATTCTCACCACATAACAAAGAAATACAGCAGAATATTCTCAGATAAAGCCTCCAGAAAAACTGTGGCACAAGCTGGAAACGCGAGAAACACACTGAAACAGAAACCATAGGACTTTAAACCTGTTCTGCTAAAAGCTGTGAGAAAGAATGGAAGCCAGTGCTAAAACACTATCAGGCTGAAGAAAACACTTCTAACTATGATTTTTCCTTCCAACATTGGAGACAGAGAACTGCTACAAGTAATGCATTTGCCACCTGGCCATGGAATTAATCAGAAGTTTCTATTGCCACTCTTCATCCTTTATTTGTTTTTCCCTGGTGAAAAAGGTGCAGTGTTTCCAAGTGGTGTAGAATTATTCTAGAAGGCAGCCCCTGCCTTTGCCTGTCCACGTGGGTTTACTGTAATGCTCCCCTAATGAAGACCACCATGCACTGATACTGCCACTAGAACTAAAACACCTGAAAACAAAACACTTTGTATTTATTTATTCGGCAGGTATTTTATTCCTAACTTTTAATGAGGGGTGGATGCAAGCATGAGAGAGAGGAGGAGAAGGTCCTGCAGAAAGAAGGAACACACAGGATTGCCTCAGTCCCTGAGTTAGGGTAAGCAAAAAGAAATCACTGTCAAATACACCAACACACATCACAGCTCCTCAGCTGGTCCATCGGTGTATTTTGAGCTACTACAGTAGCTTTCAGCTGGGAATCAAAAAGCACTTTGTAAAGTTAAATTAATCCCCATCTTTAAATTAATCTGAAAGGTGGAAAAATGTTTCCATATGTGCAAACTGACAGACAGAGAGATCACAGAGCTAGCTACCAAAGACGTGCTGATATCCAACCCCGCGCGTCAAAGCTCTGGCTGTGCTTCCTGGGAGGGAACAGGATGCTCCATGTGCCACTGACCTGGCCAGGCACTGCACAGGCAGGGACATCCACCTCCTGCACTGCTCCCTCAGCCTGACTGACCCACAGGGCAGCAAAGGAAAAGAGCAGCTTTATCTGAATTGCAAAGAATGAAGATGGAGTACTGCGTCCAGCTCCGGGGTCCTCAGCACAGGAAAGACATGGACTTGTTGGAAGAGGTACAGAGGAAGCCACAAACAGGATCAGAGGGGCTGGAGCACCTCTCCTATCAAAAAGGCTGAGAGAGTTTGGGCTGCTCAGCCTGGAGAAAAGAAGGCTCCAGAGACACCTTCCAGTACATAAAAGGGGCTTATAAAGATGGGGACAAACTTTTCAGCAGGGCCTGCTGTGACAGGACGAGAGGCAATGGTTTTAAACGAAAAGAGGGTCAATTAAGCTTAGATATAAGGAAGAAATTGTTTACAATGAAGGTGGTAAAACACTGAAACAGGTTGCCCAGAGAGATGGTGGATGCCTCATCCTTGGAAATTATCAAGGGCAGGTTGGACAGGGCTTTGAACAACCTGGTGTAGTGAAAGGTGTCCCTGCCCATGGCAGGGGGGTTGGACCTGAGGACCTTCCAACCCAAACTGTGACTCCACCAACTCAGAGCAAGCAGGCAGTGCAGTGAAATGCCAATGCAGACACCAAAATCACAGGCACACTGCAGCCATGCACAAACAGACTCAGTCTCTTCATCATTATTCAGTTTTTAAAGAAAATCTGAAATGCCCACAAGGGGTGTTTTATATCCTACTTAGTAAGTACAATGCATAATTCCTTGGGTTTATACAGCTGGAGTGAAAGTAGTCTGACAAAAGGCAGACTTCTCGCATTATATTTCTCAAGCTATTTCAGTTTGCTAATAAACCAAAAGGGAAAATTTATCAGCCTCAGCTTTATAAAAAAAAATCTTCTGTTGGAGAATACTTCCTGGAAAACATGGCTTAGTAGGTACTTTTTCTTCACAGGACTAAGCCACCCTTCCAGTAACTGGAATAGTACTTAATGATAATTTCAATTCTTTGAGGTAATAATTCCTTGCAAAATAAGTACTTGGATAGCCATACTCTCAAGTGACCTGCACAGAACCAGAGGCAAAAAAGATCAGCTATGTGGCTCTAATGAGAGATGATGATTTCTGTGCAGATTTCCCCTTGTCTTACTCACACATCTATATAAGCCCCACTGATGATGAATCATAGTTTTGACATATCTTGCAGGTAACTGGTGGCTTGTAAATGTGTGAAAATGAAAAAAAAAAAGGGAAGTACTTGAATCAGAAGGTTTTGATAATAATGTTAAGTGTTTGCATTTAGTTTTAAGTTTGGTATTTTTTATGATAGCCGTATTACCTAGCACACCTTTTCTGTAACTACCTTCATGGAAATGGTCAATAGAAGTGCCATTTCACTGCAGCCATGGCCAATCATATATTACTTTGAATAACATATGAAGGCCAAAACATGGACTGTGTTATATATTTAATGATGAGGTGAGGGCAACAGTGGGGTCACTTACCACATAAGTACAAGCAGTTATAGGGATTTTTCCTGGTGTATTAAAAATTCCTACAGAGTTAAGAGCTCCAGTTGTTTTTTGACACTTTTCTAGACGCCATAGATTGGGGGTAAAGAAGGATGGTGGACTTCTGTCCTACCCTCACTATTTTCTCTCTGTTAACCTGCACGAGATCTAAACCTGTACCATCATGTGAAGTGTCCTGGCAGCTAAGGGATTTCCATTTAAAGAATTCTGTAGCTTACAGGGCAAAACCTGTCAGTATCTTAAGCAACTGAGCCACCAACAGCATAAAGAGAGTTGTTCAAATTATGCTACTCATGAATTAATGAACTATCCACATGGCTGCTAACCCTGCTAGAGCTTGGGAGGGGGTGCAAACCCCCTCAAACCCCAGCATCCATCTTCAGCTGCTCCCTTACTAAACTCCCTTGGAGCTGCAACAAGCAGCACCGAGTTGGGAATGGTTCTGGAGCTGCCCTTTCCACGTTGCAGTGCTCCCAACTCCAGCCAGGCAGCAGGGCTGAGAGAAAAAAAACCCAAATGTCCATTACTGCAGTGTACAGCTTGACAGCAAGCTAGACCACAGAGTGAGGAGCAAGAGGAGAGTGCCTTGAAACAATGACTGCCCCAAGGATTACTCTTAATTATCATCAGATCCATGACAAACAGATATTGCACATTTCATGTTAACAGAGCTTTTAAACGCCAGGCCACCTGCCTTTCAGGAGATTGCTGTGGGTGCTCTCTGTGCCCTACCACTGCAGTGGAAAACGTGGATTTTTCACAGCTTATCAAAAGAACTCAGGCAAAGGACCATCAGAGTACACACTGCAGGTTGGTAACTGCACAAAGGCCCAAGAAAAGATGCTCTCCAGGTGCACCAGCTCATCCTCCACTACCACAAAGAGAGACTCGAAAAAACCCCCATGTTTGTCGATGCAACACCCACAGCAGATGGCAATAAAAGAAGACTCAAATTAGTGGCATTCTGTATCGCCAAACCTAAACTTCATCTCAGATCAACACTACCCGTAATCATGTTTAAGTAGTAGAAGAAATTTACTCAAATGTGAAATAAACTATTACACATTCTTAGTTCTGATTCACAGTCTCAGACTGGCAGTGACAGTAACATTTTAATAAACATTAGAATGAAGACACCAATATGACCAAATGACACACTTAAAGTGAGAAAATGAACAGGAGAAACCTTGGCATACCCACCCAAAACAGAACCAAAGCAAAAAAAAAAGGCAGAGAAACTGCTTTTGCGATCAAAACAGTAAATACTTTATTATAATTTATTAGACAGAATGAGAATGTAAATGAGAAATTGGGAAAGCCAATATTTTCTTTAACAGACATTTTAAGCTTTTGCTGCAAACGTTCCGGCAGCGAGAGTGTTTGCTCCCAGACAGCCTAGGGATGTGTATTCCACAGGGGCTGAGCTATGGCAAGGCTCTCCTCAATCCCTCTGTCACATCCCCATTAAACTGCTGGGAATGGCATCAACCAGGGGTGCTCGTGTGCACACTCACCCATGCAGACAGTGGAATCTATCCACAGAGTCAGTTTACTATCAAAGTAATTGCGTAAATAGCTTTTGAACTGTCAGAATCTGTCTTTCAAAGGAAAATCAAAGAAAACAATGCACAAGTACAAAGCCTGGAAGACATAATAATATTGTATTATGTTCGTATCATTAACTGTGGTTACAAAAGGAAAAAAGCTTCCTGTATCTACAAAGTTTTCCACGGGGAAAAAAATCATTAAATGGAAATAAGAGTATTTTGAAGCACTCTGCATTCGAATAATGTTAAGATGTATAATAATAATTAGAGCAGGCAGTATAAAGCATTTTTTAATTTCAAAGCACTACCTAATTGATCTTCTTAAAGACTGTTTGCAGGTAGAAAGGCAATGGTATGCATCATGTTTTTCAAGAGCAAACTAAGGCATGAAGCTTTTTAGCAACTTGCTGAAAGTCATTCTGCACTTTATGTGGTGTAGGAGGTTTTATTGCTGGCCTCGATGAAGTCACCAGCAGAACTATTTCAGCAAGGCCAAGAATTTCCCCGCTGACTTTTAACAGTAATACACGTTAAATAGATAATTAAGTCTGTGTTTGACCCAGTTGGAGACTAGGTAGGGTTTCAGCCAAGGGGACCCTTATGAATGAACCAATTATTGATGTCATCCGACTTACCAGGCAACAGAACTGTGCCACAACACAGTTTCTGTGGACCTTTGATGTAACAACAGTGTGACAGGGACTGAGCTACAGCCCATGCATGAGCTAAAGACTGAGTCACCTTCAAGTATTTCCTGCAATGGTGTGTTTTCTTCAGCAGACTTTTTAAGCTAGCAAAGGCTACAGTTCTGATACAAAAATGAAGGAGGTTTTTCAAACTGAACAGTCTATTAACTAAGCTGTCCTCAGAAAGAGTAAAATGCTACTAGTCCTAACTGTACCAAATCCAAAGAATAAATAAAATTATCAGTACTTCATTAAAAAAATGTATTTTCTAGAGGGTTTTCTTACAGTATCTTTCCTCCAGAGTGTCATTCTAATCCCAGTGTCAGCTATTTTTTTCCCCACTCCTCGCCCCAGTTTTAACCTTCGCATATTAGAAATCTAAACCCAACAATATTTTGCTCAGTAAAGAAACCAGGAAAATAAAACAGACAGGCTTTCTGCTTTAAAGCAAACTAATCTGTGTCATGCTCTCCTCAAATAAAAATTTAAAAATCTATTTATAACATGAAGAAGAGTATTCCCATTCGTGCAGCTGACACCACCTGAAGTCACATGTGAGGCAACAGGGAGCTGATGTTTCCTGCAGTCTGATAAACAGATCTAACTGGCTGAGGTAAGTTCAGAATTTAACATCTTCTTTCCTCTGTTTTTGAACAATAATGTGAAGTGTTTATGGCCAAGCAGTGGGATTGCACTTTATGTACTTGCTGGGATGTGTTGGTGGGTGGATGTGGGTCTGTGCTAGTGAACATGCTCTAACTCCCCTGATGCTACCCTCATCAAAACTTCAGAGAGTGCTTTATTATGGACTGGAACACAGCTTCTCAGGCCACTAAATCCTGGAGCTGTCAGGACAAAAAACATCTGAAAACTGGCATTTTTCACTAAGTATTTAAGCCAACGATGACTGCCATCTTACAACTACCCGCCTTGCTAAATTAAATTATTTCATCTTATTGACAGGGCGAGTCAGCATAACAACAGAAAACTTTCTGACTGCTTTTTACTAGGCGAGCCGCAGCCACCAGAAAAAGAAACAAGGAAAGAAGAAGTGCACAATTCAAACTGATTTGCCTGTACCTACAGATTTACGTAACGAATGCTCTCTGTTTGACAAGTAAAAATCCGTTTTAGAACGGCGAGATATAAGGAAGGTATTTATTTCAGCAGACGGACATTCTTAATCTCTTCTGTTTGAGCGCGAGGCTGAAGAATGAATAAAACCAATTTATGACCAATTACCCTCTTTTGCCATTACCAGCCTCAAGAACTCATACTCTGTGGGGGGAAAAAAAGCTCAGCTGCCTGCTCTGTAACAAACCAGCACTTTGCTGTTCCACAGCACTGGAAAGAGGCTGTCACTGAGTGCTCTTTATTTGCTGTCAGAAAAAAAAAAAGTTTTGGTACAGCAGACTACAAACAAAGCTTGGTATTCAACCAGGTTAGCGACTTATTGTCAAGGTTACAAAAGGAATAGACAACATTTGTATTGAGACTGTTTCTCAGGGGTTATTCATTGTTTTACTGTCTAGACAACAAGTTAGAACTAGGCTAGGAAAAGAGCATTTGCTGCTGGAATTTTATGCAGCAGCAGGGAAAAAGAGTAAAAAAAGTGTGTGTGTGTGTGTGTGTGTGTGTGTGTGTGTCTGTATTTGCTTTGCTTTGTTTTGACAAACTGGCAGTGGTAGCCCAGCGACATTCAGCTCTATCAGCACATCTTTCAGGTAATTTTAGTACCATGAAGCACAGCTTTAGAACCCTATTGTCAACCAACTCTCTGAACAATTTTTAAATATAGTGGTTTGGCCCCCATATGCTCAAACAAAGTCACTGGCATTTCCTACCTTAATTAGTTCAATTTTATTCTGTTATCTCTACCAACAGTCACATCTAAAAAATAAAATAAGAACCTGACTTTTTGTGATCAAATTAAGTACCTTTATGTACAAAAAATCTGGAAAAACCTGAATTGGTTGCTTTGCCATAAAATCACATTTTTAGATGCTTTTGAAAGGATTCCTCCAACCCCCCCTTTCACATACCCTGAACTAACCTCCCATTCTAGGTCGAATAGGAGCAGCTCCACGCAGTCACAATCTCTACCTCAGGCTTTCTTTTGGGCTGAAGAAGTTCTGTGTTGGTGGCTCAGCTAGCACTGGCTACTTCTCTGCAGCCTGAGAGTATCTCACTGCATTGTGATCAACCTCCACAATTTTGGCAGCTGCCAAATTTCCTCTTGAAACTTAGGATTGCCTGAGTGCAACTGGGCAGGTTCCCATGCACCCCAGCACTTCTGGAATATTAACAAAGGACTAAAGCTCAATTTGCAATTTTCTACTATTAAATCCCCCCAAAAAAGCTGAACACAAAGAAGAATATTTTAAGTAAGTTGCAACAAATACTGAATTTATCACAGTTAAAAGCTAAAATCCAACGTATCTTACCTCCTTCACTTATGACTCTCACCCTCCTTTCTCTTGCCACTCCACTTACAATACTACCCACAAAGAGATAATGCAAAACATCCACAGCTGACACAAGTTTGCAAACATTTTTGAACCATTAATTTGCAAATGCAAAATTCACACAGCTCCTAAGAAAGCGTGCAGCTTTCACACATCTCCTGGGGATCTGTGCTGTATTAGTCAAAGGTTTAAACCCAGTGTATTCCCCATGAATAATCTTTCTCCCTTTCCCCCTCCTTCTTCCTGTCCACATCTAAATGCAGAATCCCCAGCTTCCTTGTCTTTAGTTTACAGATTATGTGATCCAAAGTGTCACTCACTGGATTACTGCACATAACCTGAGCACTACCCGAAGCTTACTTGTCTTCAACTTGTCCAGCATTACTTAAATGGAATTATCCGTCACAATCCATATCCCGAATCTGCATAGCTCACTTATCTCAAGATTCTGTGTGTCACCTACCAGATTATCCGTTTTAATCCATACATTGAATCTACATAACATATGTCTTTAATTCATGGGCTCTGACGAGCCATAGTATCGCTGAATGGATTATTTCTCTTTATCCATTATTGGCAGTCCTAAGACCGTTCACTGCGTCCTCTCTCGTGCCCCATCTTCTGAGCACGTGAGCAAAATCGGAGTCTTCAGCAAACACAGCTCTATCTCACATCAAACACGGCCTGACACAATGCCTGCACTGAGACTTTGTGGAATTTGGAACCCGGTTTCTCACGCAGAACAAACGTCTGTGCTGTCGTGAGTTGAGGATCAGGACTGGTAGGCTGATCTCGCTTCTAATTGCATCCATCAGTCTGTGGTTACTCCAATACAGCCTCTGGAGTCACCTAGATTTAAGTGGGTACAATGAAGAGCTGATTTTAACCTACGACAATCCCTTTCACAGTGAGTGCAGGAAACACTTCACTGAGTTGTTTACAAACTAACCGGCGCAATAGAAAAGGATTTTCAAACAACAACAAAAATGTATCAGCTTCAGACTTGCCCAGTCTTTCTTGAGAGATTTGGGCACAATCACTGTTAACAATGCCTCCAACAGAAAACCAACTCAGAAGGACTGGAAACAAAAGTCTGCTTAACCTCTTGTTCCACACGTCCATTCAAAATTAGCTCAGTGGGGAACATATAAAATATGCTTTATTAGGTCTTGACAAGCTTCAGTAGAGAGATGGACAAGATTAGCAGCAAGGCTTTGTGCACTCCAAGGAAGTTTTAAGAAGAGTTCTCATCATGGTGTGAGCAAGGCTGGAAAACTCATGATGCACCTGAGGGGCCAGCACCAGTGAAAGAGAAGCTTCATGTTAATTTTGTATATATAGGATCACTGATATTTAAGAAATAAATACATTTTTTACACCTTTTCCTAGTAACACTGGAGGACAGCACTTACTTTCCCGCTGCAATGCACAGCTAACAAGGCAGTTACACTGACTGCAGAAAAGGGGGATGATTTTCCTTCCTGTAGACTATCAGTTTGAGACCTGAAGATCTCTGCTCCACTGAATCCAATAAACTGCATTATCCATGAATAATCCAGAGGCCTTTTGAGCCCTGGCTTTGAATATGGTGGATACAAGTAAGTTTGAACAGGCTTTAACCAATTCAATACCCAGTTTTAGAGCTTCACTTTAAAATACTTCAATGTAACAGCACGTTTTGTGGGTTTTGCTATACAGTGACTTGTTTTGAGCAGAGTAAAAATTTTGTGGATATCAAACCAGAATTTCTTAAGAAATCTCTAGTGCTAAACTTGTAATTTAGCCCCAGACTATCTGTCTGAACAAACACAGGTATTTGAGTTACAATTTGTACAGCTATGAGAGGTTCTAGGTTTTGCCCTGTTTTAAGAGCATTCCCTTGCAGTACCTTTTGGTCAAGCTGTGGAATAAAACAATGTTTCCTTTTCAGTTAGTAACTGGATAGATATAGATCCTTCTGACTATGATCTTCTAGTTTGCAGCTGGCTCTCTACAGATACTCAGTGATGGCTCTTCTGTTTTACAGGCGTGCAGATGAAGAAAGGGGGGCTAAAGTAGCAGCCAAAGGTAACAAAGCACCAAGACACGTAACTGAACACAAAACATAGGAAGTCTGATCACTTCCAACCATTCACCAATTTATTTCCCTATCTTTAATAAAATATTCCTGCTTTCTAACTTAAAAGAAATCACACTAATAGAAAATAAAGTCTTCCTCTTCATCTCCCTTTCTTTTAATCTCTCCCAGAGAATAAAACTCAATGGTAATAACACAGACTTGGGCATTAACAATATGTAGCCTAGTGCTGAGACTTGTGCACATGATGTACTAAAACTCCCCCAGACCTAATGAAAAACACAATGAAATTTTGAACAGTTAAATGGAAAAAACTATTCAGTGTGTAAGACAGTTGGGCAGTACACCTCCAAGTGCTGTCCACATTCCAGGGTGTATTAATAATAAGAGAGTGCTTAAGTGGGGCTTTCCAAATATCACTAATAGAGAAATGAGGGGCGGAAAAACCACAGCTGCCAGGCAGAGAAACGCAGAGAAAGGAGTTAATTAAAAAAATCACAACTGGAAAACTTGGTAACTATAGAATGACAAAATCATTTTGTAGCATAATATATGTGTGTTTGTACACGTGTATGTGGGTACAGAGCAGCTCAGCTCGCACACCTTTCCTGCTGCCTCACTAAATATAGCTGCAATACAGCTGAGCCATTGTTTGTTGGCTGCTCACGGCTGATGGTGCCATGAAAACCACATTCCTGGGCACTAAATAATCAGCCTGCCTGACCCCCCAAGAATCTGTAAGTCAAATTCATTTACCCCCAGAGGGCAATGCTCTATTGTATCCTCCCTCCTTTCTAGCCACCTAGGAACAATGGACAATAATTGCAACTGTCACGGCAGTCAGTAGGAAAAATAAACCAGTGCCTGTTTTCACAGCTTACTGCCAAACTTGATCCAAACACCTAATAACCATGCCCCCAACCACAGAACCACAGTTGCACTAAAAAGCCTCAGATGTGAGGCTTTTGAACACAGCTACAGAACAATAACTCGACTTGTGTTCAAAATATAAAGCTAAAAACCAAAAATTAAAGCAAAGAAAAGTCTTCTTTGAGGCTGTGCTGTTGTTCCCCATCCTTTCCCCCAGGCACGACTGAAAGGACTGTTGAATTTCTCTCGTGGTAGCATATAGCTGGCTGCTGCTGCTTTCAAGTTTTAGCTTGTGAAAGGGAAAAAGTGGAAGGGAGAAAAAAAGATTGCCCTCCAAAAGAACAAGATCACAGGCACCGGGAACAGACCACCTTCTCAGTGCACAGCCCTCTTCAGAGCAGCTCTACAGAGTCCAAAGGCACTGGAGAATCACTGAGAGTCCTTCTAAAGGTTCCAGTGTCAAGAGTTAAAGAGGCTCCATACAGTGCGCAAGGTCTGCTGAGATACATACCCAAAACTGGGTATGAAAGATGTCTCCTCATACTTTGTCCCTGGAACATCTTAAAGATTCATCAGCTCATGGCAAAGGATGATGCCATTTTGAAACAACGTGCTTTTAAAACCCAGAACTCCAAGGTAAGCCCAGCGGCTGCTCTTCCTCTTTAGGATCTGTGGCTTTACACACATGGAGCAGGAATAAAGAACCCAGGGCTTGGCCCTCTGTAGCAATCATCACCATCATCATCATCATCACAACAACATCTCAGCCTACTGAGGGCTGGAGCACTATATTCTGTTACAAAGCTATTCTACATATGTAAAGAATATATATATTTTTGAATCACAGCCTCCTAGGGAGAAGGCTGGGGAAACAAGTGGCATATTTTCCTACTTGGGAAAGTCAGTGGAATAGCACAAACTAATGCTGGTGGCTTGTCAGTGACAGGCTGGAAGGCCCATATAATTAAAATAACACTTTCTTTGCATATGCACCAACCCATTAACCTCTGAGAGCATGCTGTATTGGATGTTTTACTGAATACTGCCAACCTCTTGTGCACACGGTCCTTAAACCTGTCAGGCACAAGGTCTGGGAGCCTGCCTGAGCGAGGATCTCTAGATCAGGGACAACATTAGTAAGTAAACATACCAAAAATAATGGAGAGAAACTAAATCCAGTTTATAAACACCAGAGAAGGGTTTGATTTTAATTTCGTGCTACTTTCACATTTCCAAAACACCATTGGCTTGGATTTTGCTACTCCAGATGTACACGGATATAAATGGGAGAAGAATCAGAGTCACTGTTTCTTTTCAGAGTGATAATGGCTGCTCTGAAAACTTACAATTTTTGACATGTGTATTTTGAGTGAGTTCCTCATCAGAAGCACTGCAGAGGAATTATAAAAACACTAAATTACATGAAAACAAACAACCACAGGTTCCCTAAAATGACCTCAGATATATAAAATGGGGAAATATCTTGGCAAAGCAGAAACTACTGCTGCTGGAGAGTGGTCAAATTTTGTCATTTTCCTTCTGGAGTATGGCTTTAAAAGAACATGCTTTAGTGCACAGATGTTGTACGCTGTCTTTTAAAATCTGCACTGGCTAATTTCAGTACCTAGAGGTATCATTACACAAACTTTGCTCTTTTTATTTTTCCCTACATGCAAAAAAAAAGGAAAAAAAAATAAAAGTAAAAAAAAAAGATCTCCATCATCAAAATCTGTCCAAAAATAAACAAGGAATTCAGATCACCCTCAGATTTCATAAACTGAGGTCTGCTATACTCTGATACCACATATGTCTGATACTGACTTTTTTTTTTTCCCCCCAATCCAGCAATAGGATGTGTTCGTTTACAACAGAGAACGATATATGCAACAAAAGCTTAATGTAAATTCATCCACTTAGGGCAATATACCATTTCATTGATTTATATTATCGCAGATGGGAGTGCATACATTTCACTTAAACCCCAAATTACCATGTTTGAAGGGGAGGGGAAGAGGAGCAGACAAAGTTCCATAAAGCCAGTGGTTATCCGTAAATTCATTCTTAATTTCCTTTAGCAGAGAAACAGCGTTACCTTTTATTTCTCCAAAGTTCCCTGATCCCATGGCAAGAAGCTTGTCTTTCCAGTCCTTTGATAGTAGCTTTTCAATACTGGGAGTTTCTGAGTGAAGGGGGGGAAAAAAAATGTAAGCAAATCAACATGACTGTCTCCACAATAGAACTCATTAAAAGTCTATCTGCTAAAAATAAGGCCAACCCTATTCTGGGCCCCAGTTCATAATGACTTCATCAACAAACTGATAAGAGGGGAGGGAAGAGAAAAAAAAAAAAAAGCGGGGGGGGAAACAAAAAAAAACCCTAAAAAACGGAATGTGTTTTGTCACCTGCTGTTTCAAAACCATTAGCTTTTTCCTCTAGTGGAACAAAGCTCCGGTAATTCTGTATTACAATGGGCACATATAAACCTGCAGTTCATTGTTTTTCAATTTGGTGAACAAGTTGCTGCCTATAATGGATGCCTGTCAGTTTCTGGGTGTTAGTCTGCAGTCAAAAAATAATTATGTTGATAAAATGCGGAGTAAAGAGAGAGAGAGAGAGAAAGAGAGAGAGAAGCAAAGAATTAGCTCCTAAATCTGCTACATGTAATTATATCCCTCTGAGTCTTTACAATTACATCCACTTTATAATGTGTGTTTAAACATCGTGTGGTGGTAAGCACACTGTGGAAAGATTTTCCGGTAACACACGCATTATAAATAATAATAAAAAGTTGGGTATGGAAAAAAGCTTTAAAAGACTGCAAAATCCAGAGGGAGAAAAGGCACTGCTTAGAATGGAAACCCATTATTTGCTCATTTCAGATTCTATCACTTGCTTTAAAAATAAAATAAAATAAAATATATTTGTTCAGTATTTTCAGGAAAAATGCAGCGAGGGTGTGGATGGGTCTGATATTTATGTCTGCAACTCTTGTGTTCTGACCTCTTTTTGTGTAGAATTTTAATGCATAAGTAAATATAAATGCTAATAAAATTCAGAGAACATTAAACTCAATTCCAAACAATGTAATTGTATATTCTTGTCAGCATTTAGATGGGTACACAATTACAATAGCTTTCAATCCCACGATTAGCACTGCATTCAGTTAGAAAATGGAGTGTACTAAAAGATAAGTGTCCCAGTATGTGCCATCTAAATAACAATACCCACACTTATTATCTGGATCTAAGACATATACTGCTATTCTCCACATTTGTGTTTATGTGTATTTGTATTTGTTCAGGCATTTGTTTACCCCCTACCAGGAGCATAAAGGGAGTACACGTTAACTTATCAAAGGGACCGTCTGGCCTAGAGACCATACAATTATTAGCAACTGGTTAACTTTCCCCACAGTAAAAACCATTACGAGCAACCTTCATTATCTCGTTTGGCTAATTCCTCCTCCTTCCTTAAAGCCCCAACTTGGAGCTCTGCGGTTCCCCCGGGGCGGCTCCGCCGGCTGCGCTCTCCCCGCGGAGCCCCCGCCGCTCCCGGGGGCCGAGCCCGGGCTCCCTCCGACCGGCACGGGCAACCGCAGTGCCGGGGGCTCAGGGACGCCGCCCTGCATCGCACAGCAACCTCGCCTTCTGCTCGCACGAACACAGAAGGACAGACGCACACCCGAGCCGGGCACAGCCCCCCACGCCCGCATCTCGCCGGGAGAGCAGCGACAACCTTCGGATGGCACCGACAGCACAGGAGGGTGTTTTGTTCCCTGACATTTTTGTTCGCGTCGCAGCGCCCCGATCTCCTCCTGTGCTGATCCTCCGGCTTGCCCGAGTGAGATTTCTCTGCTAGAACCTCTAAAACTTCCCTCGAAATCTCATTAAATCCCAGGGATGCGGGCGGGGGAAGCCGCCGCGCAGAGCTCGGTCTGCGCCGGGGCTGCCGCTGCTGCTGAACTTCGTCCGTCCCCTCGAAGCGCCCACGAAGGAAACCCATTTCCCACAGCGCGAATCGGTCAGATAAACACTGCCCCCTTTTCCTTGTTTCTTTTATTTATTTATTTACATTTTTTAAATTATTATTCCTCTGTGCTTTTCTGAAAACTCCGCTACAGCGTGTAAACAGGCCGGAGCAAATGCGGCATTTGCGGCGGAGAGCTGTCACTCATTAAAAGCCAACAAACCTTTGCAAAGCAGGAATGCGGCAATAGGGATCCATTGTGAGCTGACAATGGGCTCCGGAGCCTCCAGGCACCAAAAGCAGCCCGCCTTACTTTTAAGTCCATTGTCAGCAAAGTCCACGACAAAGCTTTTCCCCCGCGGCTAGACAAAATATTCGCCGTGGTACGCTGGTAAAGAAACACAAGTCTTGTGTCTAACTTGCCGCCTTAAAGCTGCAGTAGACGCTGGCCGGGTCTGCCGGAGCCCCGCCGTGCCAGCCGCTGCCAGCCCGCATCCCTGTCTGCCCGCATCCCTGCCCGCATCCCGGCTTCCCTGCCGCCTCCCCTGCCCGCCGGCCCCCGCAGCCGCTCGGGGAGGGGCGCCGGGACGGTGCCGGTGTCACTTTCCCGGGGGGAGTTCGAGCTCTGCCGGAGTCCCCCGCCGGAGGGCTCGCGTTCCATCCCGGCGAGCCGAGCCCGCCGGTGGTGCCGGGAGAGCCGCGGAAAAATGAGGGGGGAGTAATGAATGCGGTGGACGGCCATGTATCAATGACTGAGTTTCTGCGAGCACGGTAAAGATCTCAGTAGGAAATCATGATTAGAGATGTGAAAGGCCAAATGGCAAAATCCCAATAGTAACTATGCATCTGTTCATTAATGTGTGAATATGAGTAATATGAAAATTTAACACAATTATAAGCCCCCTCAGCAATCCTGATGGCATAAAATAGATTGTGGTGATCTAATCAGTGCTTCCCCTGTTGAAATACTATATGTTAACTATTCAAAATAATATTATATAGATTTTTTCCCTTTAAAAACCCCCAAGCAATCATATCAAATTGATGTCCTAACTTAGTCTCAAACCTCTCTTGATTTGAACTGCCATTTATACATAAGACGCTTCAACACAATTTTGACACAGAATCACCAAATAATCGTCCTTCTGCTAATACTTAAAAAGAACTTAAATTCCGAAAGACAATGGCTTCCCCACCCCTATAGCTTTATGAAGCTAAAGAGCTAGATTAGATTACAGCTTGTTTAATTCTATTATATACCATGTTAACATATTGTACTTACATAAAACATGCTATTCATATACTCAGCCTATCACATTTCAGTAACTGCTTGTGAAATACCTTATGCACCATATCTTGGAAAGAAACATTTATTATGCCATTTATGTACCCCATTAAAAAAAAGATTTGAAATTTACACATCTTAAATAAAAATAACCGTTTAAAAGGTTACGACAGTAGAGGCTCCACGAATTATACAGAAACAAAGTCATCCTTTGTTCAGCTTTTTTTAGACTTCATTGGGAAGATGATCCTCTCAAATTAAGAGAAGAAATAAATGCTGTCTCTTATTTGCAAGGCAGGCCTTCTCTGGATTCATTGGAAAGTCAGTAAAACTTTTAATGCTTGCACATATAATGTGCAGCTTGAAACTGGGAAAGGTGGCCTGCACACAGGAACTGCTATTCCTGATCCCTACTCCAACCATTCCTCTCTTGGATTCCCCAAATGTTTTCTACATGCAAAATCTGAGCTACACTGTGACAAATTTTGGATGTGCATCAGGACAGCTATGTATTACAATGACCTGTATTTCCAAAAAGCTACACATGGTGTTCTGAGCACGGTCATGATTCATAATGCCTCCCAATTCAACCTTCAAGAAGAACCCAGAACTACCCCCTTTCCTTCTTCCAAGCCCTACTTGAGCTAAGAATCCCCCCCATTACCTGTTTGCAGTGTAGGTCCCATGGCACATAGTAAACCAATCCCACACCACACAGCACAGTATGAATCTACAAGACTTGTTCACAGGTTGGTTGTGAACAGCAATTCATTGATGTTTGGGAAACATTCTTTTTTTCCAGACACACTATGAAAAGTGTTACATGTTGCAGAAGAGGATTATGGATGGGGCACCAAAGAAAAGGATTGAGATGGAAAGAAGAACAGGAATCATTAACTAAACATCAGCCAAGAGGCGCCTGACTGAATCAACAGAGATACAAATTAATCCACAAAAAAAATTATTTCTGCTGTCTCTTATTCAACACATTTACCAGTCATTAGCCCTTTCTAGAGATATTTATGGCACGTTTTGTTTTTCTTCTTTCACCCCTGCCTCTGTTGCTTACATATGCTTCTCCGCATCGCTGCGTATGGCAGTGCCCATGGTGAATGCCTCTGCCTGTGCCAGCAGCTCCTCGGTGCCCCCCGGTCCCGCCACTCTCCCTCTGTGCCAAGCACCATCCAGACTCACTCCCTCATCCACAACAACGAGTCCTGGAGGCTGATGCCAGCAGCCAGTAATTCCCACCGTCAGCACACGGAATGGAACCAACTCTCCTTGGAGCTGCCGGAGTCCCGCATTCCCCGCTCTGATCTGCGGGTACGGATGGGTCTGTGCATCCACTAACTGCTCTCACACGACTGGAAAGCAAATCACCTCAGTAAATTAATATTTAATGGCTTTTCAATCTAAGTTTTGGTGTGCTAACAAGCATGTCACCGTCCCTCTACTCCTGCATTTGATATTTAAATACAGCTTCATTGACTTATTTGCTTAACAGCCCTAAAGTTTTCACACTGGGAAAGGAGCGGGTTTGTTTCCAGGAAATGGACAAGGCTACAAAGCCACAGTAAGAGAGAGGCACAATTTCTATCACTGTCTGCTAGACTTCGATTGAATTTAGTCTACTTCCCGAAGTTCATTTTTTTCAAGCACTGGAACTCCCCTTTGGGAGTGGACCTAATCCTACCCTCAATTCAGTGGCAGCACAGATGCACATGTACCTGGACCTGCCTCAGCAGCCTTCCAAAAACACAGTCCCACAGCACAGCATTCCCTTCAGGCCTAGCCTCTCCAGTAGCTCTTTTCAAACCATGCTCCAGGGTCACAGTCCTAGAAATCCACTTATACAAGCTTAGAATGGTGTTTGGTGCCAAAGCTCCATTACCTCTCTCTGCTCCTGATCATTATTTACTGAAAGCAAACTTTGGTCTCATGCAGCTGCCTGCTTCCAGAGAAAGGCATGCAATTCCAACACGCTGTAACAAGGTGAAGAACAGGAGCTCTCCACATGAGGCATGTCCCAAAGAGCCATATTTGAAGAAGAAACGGGAGAGAAAGCTCTGATGTTATAAAGAGACAACAACTAGGATCAGACGGTAGGAGACTGATGCAAGTTGACTGCAAGTTAAGAGGAAAAGTGTGAGTCCTGGAGCCTCCCACTTGCATGGTGTCTGGATGTCCAAGGATGGCTGCCCTCCCAAGGAGATGCCCAAAGGGTTCTCTCCTCACTAACTACTGTGAACAGATCTTGCCCTGGGCTGAAAGAGAGATACTTCTTAGAAAAAAGTAAAAGACAGACATTTGGCCTTGGCAAGGATGATGACACGAAGTGTAGCAAGAACAGAGAGAAGCCAAGAGTTGCTCAGTGCCCGGCCAGACCACCAAGCATTTCCTGCCAACACGTGTTATTCCTAGAGGAAGGAGTATTTGGTCGGCACAAATTATCATGAATGAACTTCAACCCTGCCTGACACACCTTCCATTTCTGGCAAGCATCTTCCTTTGTATTAAGAAAGCACTGCCAAACACTGAGCTGGCACCCATTATTCACCTTTTTCTTCTGCTATGGTCATAAGCATGTTCCACCTGTCAGTCACAATTCCACTCAGCATTCCCACAATCTCACCTATCAACGTGCCACCCCACTGGCTCTCTGTTCATGTACCACAACAAACCCTCTCTGGTCTGAATCAGGAAACAAGATTAAGGGCAGATTTCCACTCTTCTTTTAAAAGAGCAGAGACACACGTAGATGGAAGAAATTTTTCTTTTTATGCCCCCATTTTTCATTAAGAAGCTCTTACCTATACAAAATCAGAAACAATTTTCATAGCAAGGAAAATAAAGCAACTATTATGAAGAAATGGTTGGTATCAGCAGGTTACATAGACATGCAGCATCTGCATACACATATGGTTCTCCATCAACAGAATCATGCTTTTAGGGAACTACTTGCAGCTAGGCAAGACACTATGAATCATGAGCAGGCACAACACAGAATGTATTTAAATTTGGAAATCAAAGACCACAAAACATACATTTTTCTCTTGCCTTCCAGGAAGTACTGCAATTTTTCACCAGTCGAAAAGCAGTTTAAACTTTTGGAGCAGACACTAGGAAACACCTCTATAAATGTAAATATTGTTCAAATGTAGGACATGGTTGCTCAGGCGTGATAAGCAAAAATGTGGTGCTGAGTACATTACTACCTGGGGCTTCTCTGACTGGACAGAAAGTGGTGTGCTGTTGGGTTCTGTGGGTTTGGGGTTTTTTTTATACACAAAATGGGTTTTTTTAGTCTTTGGGCACAAACTCACAGAGCTGAACCAAACATTCAAGTTACAGTATCAGGAAGCTGTGGTGCTCTGGCCAGAGCATCACAGTATGACTCTTACTGCACCACTCCATCACAACCACTGTGCAGAAAACAGCTGGGCTACATATGTCCATGGGCAGCTTCCAAGCCTACTAAAAAGCTCCCTTCCCTGGCAGAGATAACCAGCCCTCCTGCTCCTGGAATCCCTAGTCCCATCCTGGCCACATGTTAGCTCACATAGCTTTTCACTTCAGAGAACAAAATCAACTTCTGTACCCACAGATGACCACAGACACCTGTGGTGCACAACGACATCAGGTTACCATTGCATTCTTTTTGCCCATAGTGCCTAATTTTGTGTATGCTCAAAAATACAATGCTTGTTTTCAAGCTGCTTGCTCTCTTTGAAATACCCATCATGCTGCTTTGATGAAGTATATGCTTCATCATATGAAGTATGAATGCTAAGACATTTTTATTGTCGTTTCTGGTAAAGGAGCACTGCTTTTTGTGTTTTAAAAAAATAATTCACGTAGCCAGGAAAGGTTCCGTAACACCATAAATAAATTATTTAAGATTTTAATACCCAAATCAATAATCTATGAATGCCACCAGAAACATGGTTTTACTCTACCTGCACATATACAAAGCAAGTATTTACACAACTACTCACCAATGCCTACTACCAGTCTCACAAGAAAGTTACCTGAAAACACGGGGATGTTTACTAAGAGGACAAGGTTAGAATAGCCTTCAGATACACTGAGCTACCAGTTGTTGAACTAATTATCCCTTTGGATGTAAGCAAGGAGCCTGCAAATCACAGCACAAGGCAGGAACACGTGGCTAGGCAGGACAGGGGAAGAGCAGAGGGACTTCTTAAGGCAGACTTGAGGCCAAAAGCAGCATCTCAATTAATGACACCCTCAGAAATAGACAGGCAGTCATCTGTAATTTTTATAGTGCTCATCACTGAATGCACTGGCAGTTGCTCCATTACCTGGGTGCTTTTCAAGCTGTCTTGTTTCACTGAACATCTTGCAGGAGCAGTGTCACACTCCACAGGAGATGTGCAATGCAAAGACATCACAGGAGTCCTTCAGCCTCCCAGCAGAAGAGTCAGTGGTCATTTGGGGCTTACACAGGCTTCAGCCAAGATTTTCTCAGCTTCCATCCTCCACTGGTATACAGCCTCAGGACAGAGCCTGCTTCCAGAGTGTGGAAAGTTCATGTATTCCTCAAAGTCTCTCTGTCAAACACTCTTCTGGACTGAAAAAGCCCATCTGAAGCCTGAATACCTGAGAAAACCACCTCTTTCATGAGCTAGAGAACAAACCTGCATTCCTGCCCTCACCTCAGAACAGGGAATTCCAGCTCTATCTCTGTTATGTCTAACATGCTAACTTGTAGAGTATGTACTCCCTTGCCTTAACTACCTTAGTGACAACAGACCCCATCAAGGCTACAAAGTGAATGCTAACAACCCTCTAAAGCACAGTGTTGTAAGCTGCTGTATGGTAATGAAAAGTCATTTGAAAAGTCATATGAAAAGTCACCCCTTCCACTGTTGAGGGCGTGGAAATCATATTTGTGTGCCAGGGCAGCTGGTGTGTGCTTGACTCACACCTCCATTAATCTGGCTATTCCACATCAAGCCTGGAGACACTGCTGGTTGTGA
Organism: Hylia prasina; assembly: GCA_013397195.1. Lineage (NCBI taxonomy): Eukaryota > Metazoa > Chordata > Aves > Passeriformes > Sylviidae > Hylia > Hylia prasina. The sequence goes on from VYXD01016810.1 coordinate 291,763, forward strand.
TGCCTTAAGTTTTAACTTTCATGTTTTTCAGATTCTGTGCTGCTCAGGGGTGCAGTTCTGAGCCTCATATTAAGTGTCACTCAGCTCTTCACAGAGCAGGGAGACAAAACAAATCCTGTTCCTGCTGAAGCCCAAGGAGAATTTTCAGGCCCAAAAGCACAAACAAGGGTGGCTGAGGGGAGGAACAAGAAGGATGGGGCCTCACAACCTGAAGTTGTAATTGGACAATTAAACCCCAATATGCAAATGGACCAAAACTTATAAAAGTGTGAGACCTCGTGATCCATCGTCCATTTTTTTGTGACCATTTTTAGTCTCCCTGTGTGTAGGCCTGGTCAGGCTCTTGTCCTTTAGGTGTACCCTAAAGACCTTTCAATAAATATCTACTTTATTCTCCAGCCCTGTCCAGTCTCTGTTCCAGGTCAGCCTTCCCAAGGCATCAGTTGCCTTGGATTTACGTGGAGGCGAGGCTGCATCACTCGCAGGACAAACCCAAATTATTCTGACGGAACACCCAGAACAATGTAGTTTGTAGTTGCTGCTCAGTTACCTCCATTTAAATATCTGTGCTTAGAACACACAGTAGGATATGGCTGGTTCCAGGATTGATGCCACCTGCCCTTTCCCATTTCTGCAGGAGAGCCATGGTGTCCCCCAGAGAAGGGCTCTGGGAACGGCACAGGATGTCACGCAAAGGACAATGCACCTTTTGCCACTGAAATTCATTGGGATTTGCTGCTTTGGATCCCCAAAGGCATTCAGGAGCATAAATCCCATTCTGGAAAGGAATTAGGGTCTGTCTGCCTTCGGAGATCCAGGCCAGGGAGTTGGCCCAAAGAATACATTCTGCCAAATGAGGCGTTTCACTGGCACAAGTGTTGCTGGAATCTCTTTTTCAGCACACACAATATTTAGGATGATTCCAGCTCCCTGCTAGCACTGTCTCCTTCACCCCTAATTAAATTAACATGCAAGAATGAAGTAAGTTTTTGAACCTTATCAAACTTTAAATAAAACACAAGTTAAAATTTTAAACATGCCCAGTGCTTTCCTGATGTACAAAAAATAAATACATGAAACAGAGTAACTCACTTTCTAACACCTGAGCAGCAACCCCTTCCTTTTTAATTGAAGGTCCACCAGTAGGAATCCTTATGAAAAGAAGGGTAACAGTGAAATTAAAAAACCCTTTCCTACACATGAAAAAAAAAATTCTGTCTTATTCTGTGTTCTTCAGCTTTCTAATGCCCCTTTAATTCCTGGCATCTCTAAATGAAAGAAGGAATTGATTTTCTCAGGAGTGGTCCACCCAGCAGAAAAACGTGTGTCAGATGACAGAAGGAGGTAGTATTCTGAGCTTCACTGAAATTCTGAAACCACAAAGATATTTTAACATTTCCAGAGACTATTTCAAGAGTAACAGCATAAAAACAGAGACATCTAGCATTAAATAACATTAAATTTCACTTCAGCTTTGTTTTTCTGTCTCAGTTGGACAGAGATAGTCCACCAGAATACATATACCCCTGAAATACATTTTTGTATTAGCGCTACCAACAGAGCCAGCTTCTAATTAAAGGGCCATAATATCTCATTAATATTAACAGAGGGCCATGTTTTTGGCTGCTAATAGTTTACATCTTCAGCACATCCTTGATAAGTAAGAGGGATTTTAAAAAGGCATTCAATGAGATGACCATATACTAACTTTTTATAGGTATTGACACATCATTAAGGATGTTCTAGGGAGATTCCATGGTTTATCCTTTGACCAAAAAGGATATGCCACTGTATATGATCTGTCACTTTTAAAGCAATTAAATACTTTCTGGAACAAACCCTTAAACAAAGCCCCAAGAGCCCCCAAAAGTATGTAATCTAAATAGCCATAAAATATAAATTGAGAGCTACGGTGCTTGGCTAGAATTTCAGGGAAATCCTTTGCAAAGCTCAACCACTCCACTTCGGAAAGCCTAAATTCAACAGCAACAATGTAGCCCTTCACATACAGGTCCTACAGCATCCTTACCCAAAAATCTCAGAGCAACTTACTTAAAAATGGGGGGAAAAATCGCGTCCTGAAGTGCTGGTAATTTTCCTCAAAATGAAAAACGCGAGGATTACGCGTGATGAAGCTGAGGAGACAATTTTCTAAATGGCCCATCTTTCAGCCCCTGGCCATGGCCATCACTTCCCACCACCAAAAACCAGGCAGCTCTGGCCTCGGGAGGATGGGCTGCCAAGGGAGCTGCTGATCCCTGGGGCTCCTCACCTCCCGGCCTTCCTTACATGTCCTGACAAAGAGTCTCACTTGGCAACGCAACAGAGCAAGAAAAAGAAATAAAAAGGGAAAAAAAAAGTAAGCTAAACAAGCTCTCTTGTCACAGAGCTGCAACCTCCACTACTGAGTCCTGCTTGGGGTTTGGGGTTATTCTGGGTTAGCTGTCACTGCTTTGGGAAGCAGACCTGCACAGCTCCCTGGCATTCCTGCCTTCCCTGTGCCCGTCCCGCAGAGCATCGGGGTGGGGAGCTGGCAGGGGCACAGCCCCGCTTCCGAACGGGAGCCAGGAAATATCCTGCTGCAGCTGTGCTTGTTACTGGCATAATCATCAGCTTCCACCCTCCTCCCCCACCCTGTTTTTCCCTTTTTTTTTTTTTTTTTGACAGCTGTCTTCCTATCTTCCCAACAGGTGCTATTAGGCCCTGAACAATGGCGAAGGCTTTTAAGCCACTGCTGTTGACAAGTGAAAGGGAACAACAAATGGCTCAGTAGTGCTCTTCTCCCAGGGTCACTCAACCAATGGTAATAGTTATTATTTTTATTTATTAGCTCTGTGGCACTGTCCTCCATTGTACCTCCTCCAACCTCCCCTTTCCGTGACAGCAAGGAGCTTTTTAACTTTTAATAAAAATGGGCGAGCGCTTAGCTCCTGAGCTGGCTCTTTCTGCAAAGTGCACAGCTAATGAATGTTGTCCATTTGTATCTGGATAATTTATGATGTCAGCAGAGAGGAGGTGGGGAGGGCTGGATCCAGATATGGCCATTACTTACTCTGCCAAGAGTGACAACGAGAGCATGGGGAAGTGCAGGTTGGACAGAAGGAAAAGGGTCTCTCACCCCATATTTGGGGCTTTTTTTTCAGGATAATTACAAGATTAGCACATAAATAAAGCATTCCCTCTTTTGAGGTCCATGTAATTTTTCTTTTCCCTCCTTAGCATTTTGCTGACTGTATCATAATCCTCTTCAGAGAACAATGGCAGGCGGAAGAAAAGTTAGTTTTCCCTTAAATGAAAATGACTGCACCCATTTAAACAATGCACTCAGAAGTTTACTGCCAGGACAAGTAATTGTGTCAAAATGTTTTCTGATGCTAATATATTTCTGATCCACATATATTTAATAGATGAGCTTACTCAATTAAGAAATGGTATGCAACAGATAAACCCTACCAAATGCAAGCTCTGTATTGCCACTGTCCTGGCAAACCAGGTAAATATGAAGGAAAATCAGAAAATTCCATGTCCAACTAAATCAGTAAACCAGCAAGTGACCTGAAAGCACAAATACACTTGGAAGTTGAAAATGTAAAGCTAAAAACCATCAAAACATTGACATATTGTGGAACTGGTTGGTTTAGTGTCTTGTGTTATCTATCAAATTGAGGTAACACTATGTACATGTCTTGATAATCTGGACCTATTTATTTAAATTATAAGTTGACGTGATTGTGTAGTGAAAGGGCTACAGACATCAGATTGTGGATGTACTTCCTAGAGAAAGTGTGTACTATTATAATTTAAACCTAATATTAACACTGAAAAAAACCAGAAAACACTTATCTGGGATGTTAATAAAACCATTAAAGGAATTATAAAAATTGAAAACTGAAAAAGATATCCCCCTGAAACAACAAAAGGCCTCACACAGGAGGCCCAGATTTCTATTCTTTTTCAAAATATGACAGACTGTTTTACCATTGGAAGTGAGAATTAAAGCACATATGCCTGATGCTAAACAACTACACGTCCTGAATTCCTCTTGCACAACATATGTGAACACAAAATCTCAATCATCCATTGCCAGATGTCAGAAAGACAGGAACAATAATATTAGTAATAACAGTACCATTAATAAAAAAGGTACACTAGAAATCAAAGCTTCTGAAGTGCAGGTAGTTTCAGAGTAAATCAGACTACTAGTTGTGATGTAAATGATATTTGCATGAAATCATTACATCAAATTAGGTAGAAATGATTAATGCTAATGCCATCCTTGGACTTGCCTAAAATAATCTCCCAAGACTTGCACACAGGTTTCTCCACTGAATTCCAGAGTTCCTTCTGCCTTGACAACTTGTCTTGTTTGTTCTCACTCGTCTCCATTCACGGATTTTTTGGACTCTGTTATTTTCAGCATAAGCAGGGTGAGGAAATACACTGGGTTTCCTTTTAATCAAGCATTTTCCTTTCTGAGTTAGGGAATAACATCGAGATACACGGGTGGTTCAGCCATGTAACAGCTGTGACAGGTAATCCCCAAATACCCGAAGAGAAATCAGAGAAAGTCTATTATGCACAGCTCTTTAACATAATAGTTCTAGACAAGGGGAAAGGAAAGTCAGAAAGTAGAAGCAGAAAAGTCAAAGAGGGAAGAGGAGAAGAGAGACAAAGAAAACAATGCTGAGAACAAGGAAAGAACAAGAGTAAGAAAGGGGCCTCATTTGTCAAATCTATTACACAATGCACTGGAGGAGCAGGAGAGTCAGGGCAACTCTGCAGCCACTCCCTTGCCATTGAAAACTGTCACCAACATGGAGCCATTCCCCAGGCACCACACAGATAACTGCAGCAGCCTGGGCAAACCTGAAACAGCTCTGACAGTAACTTACCAAAAAGACAACAGGATCTAGATTGAAGCATAAATTACGCCTTCAAATTACCGCCAGCACGCCAAAGAAAAAACATCTTTTTTATCATTGAGGAATCTCACTCATACCCTGCAGCAGATCTTTTTCAGACTACTTTAGAAAACTTAAGTCTTCCTTCCATTCATCTTAGGATGATAAAATTTCCTCTGCAAATAGTTGCCCAGATCCACAATAAGGCTCATCTGCATTTAGGATGGCTTCCTGAATCACCAAGGACCAGTAAGGTGAATGCAGGGCAGGAACAGAATACCTTCCCAAGAACTAAGGTCATTCACTGGGCAGCTCTTTACACAATGATGGCAATCAAGAGGCACTACACTCCCCCCGATAAAGAGAACAGACCCCAGACATACAGAAAATGTCAACATTTCCCCTGATGAGGTTACTTTGAAACAAGAAACAGTTCTCTCACTTCTCCACTACCAATCTCGTCAAAGGCCACCTAGAATTGGCCTTCTCCCTCTTCATCCAACAAACTTGCCAGTGTCACTCTGGGACCTAATTTGTTTCATTAAAAACAGGACAAGACTATGTGTACAGATTTCTCAAGTACCCATTTGAGAAGGCCTGCTCTAGTGCCTGGTCCCTAGACTTAAAATCAGGAATCAATCCCTTTCTGCAATTCCAAAGCATTCACCTGTGTAGTATTCACCTGTGTATTCACCTAATAACATCAGTGAAGGGGAAGGTTAAACCAAACTAAAGCAGGATGAACAAGTTTAGATGAAGAAACAATCGCTCAGAAGAGACCACCTTCTCTGCAACATCTGTAGTTCAGGATCCTACTCATTCCTCATGTAGGTGTGGTGGTAAGAGACATCTGGGTTCTGCTGTGAATGGGCAGAAGCTGCACTTTGCTCCATCAGGCAGAAATCTGACACCAGTGATCTTCGTATTTGTGTTCTCATCTTGATCATTTCTACCTTTCGTGCCACAAAATTAAAAAGGTCTTTTGAAACAGCCCTGACTGTTAGAACAAGGCGCCTCTCCTAAGAATCTGCCTCGTCTTCAAAATGCCCAGTGGGACATCTACCTGCTGAAAGAACACCCAACTCCAAATTTCTGTGTATGACTCTGATCTCAAGCACTGAGTAGGCTACAAGGGACTAAAGGACTGGGACACATGGAATAACTCATGACCTGAGAGTTAGCTAGACAGAGCTTTACGAGGAGCTGGACCCATACTCAGGAATGCAATCTTGCAAGACCTGACAGTAAAAGTGGCTGCTTTTTGGGAGTGGCAACTCCTTCAAATAAAGATCAAATCTGTAAACGAAGAGCATATTGCACAAAACGAAGATCAGTGAAAGAGCCCAAAGAGCAGATCTGTGCCTGGATCTGTGCAACTCTACTGCTGGGATTTCTGGCTCTAACTCTTTGTGTCTTTGTGGGGTAACTCTGAACATTGACTCAAACCACCTCAAAGTCCCTAAGAAACTCAGCTACATTTTAATGTTTGCATGGAAATCACTTCAGTCAGGTAACTGTTGGTGCAGCTGTGAAAAGAATCAATCCAAGCCCAGTATCAACTGCACCTCAGTTTTAACAATGAAACAGCTAATGCTGATGAACTCTGAATAATAATACCATTATCAAACTGTTATAAGGAATCATATCTGCTGTGATTTAATTTAGCAACTAACACTGACATCTCAGATTGGTGCCTACCTTTTTTTTTTCAGACACAATGCTCAACAATACACAGTTACAAGGGATTTATTTCACATCAAGAAAGAGATGTTTGGAAAAAGAACTACATGCAATTCAGCTTTTCTTTTTCAATACTGAGATAAAATTAGGGCTGAGACTGAAATATTTTCTCTTAAGCCCACCTTTCTCTGAGTAACATAGAGAAGTCTTTGAATAAATGTATATAAATGTCCCTCTGGTATGCAGATATGAAGGAGAGTCACATCAGATACATGTCAGTATGCCAGGAAAGGACCCAGAGTCAATATCAAAAGTGGTGGAGTGAAACAGAGGGATGTGGGACTCCTGTGGAATGAGGCAAATGACAAGGGGAAATTCCCAGATTGTTGAGAACAGGGTGTCTGGGAAGGTGGGGTGTGGAGTAATTGCAGAATGGTGTAATAGGGAATTTAATAGATCAGAAAAGGCTGAATAGGGTAACAGGCCCATTGTTCAGAAAGTTCTCTTTTGTGACCAGGCTTTAAGAGAATGCCAGAGAAACAAATGACTTAATCCTGAGGGGGATGCTATGGCATAAATGAAAGTAGTCTATACCTTGAAAGCCATTGGAATAAATTTCTGTATCACATAACCACACTGACAACTGCAGCTTTCAGCAAAGTCTTAAGATTTTACAATTGGCAAAACCCTCACAGTCGTGCTCTCCCATGTCCCCCTTTCTCTCCTGAACAGCATTTTTCTACGGATCTTGTGGGCAGATGGGGGAATAAGTCACATGAACAACCAAGAGACGTGGTCAAATGCCACATAAAACACAATGGCTACAGGGCAGATCAGAAGGAAAGAATTCTTCAGTGCTGGTTTACCTTCTCCCCCGTGTTCTAACCACTGAGATAATCTTGGAGCTTCCAGGTTCTATGAACACAGGCACTGAGCACTGCACCACCAAACTTCCTGCTTCCTTGCTAGAGGAATGGAAGTGCTGTAAGGGACACTTGGTGCAAAATGTTGGCAAAACTTCAGAGTCTCTCCCTGAGCATCATGTTTCTCTGGGGGAACTTTCCCATTTCTTAAGCCACGTTAAAGCAGATGATGGAGTTGGAGGGTCCTGGGACATCAAAGACAGCATTTTTCCAGTTACTTTAACACAAGCTGAATCAAGAATACAGAAAGGACAGCTCAGTTAAAAAAGTAGAGGTCATACTCTAGGGCATAATATAGAATATATTACACCTTTGCAGAATATGTTATACCTTTCCTTGCAAGGATGGCAGAGTAAGCAGTGTTAAAAGTGACACCATCAGCTTTAGCTTCATAAATAACAGAAAAGCCAAGATATCATGTATTATATGGTTCAAGGATTAAGGAGAACATAAAACAACTGGGGTTAATAGGAAAAAAGATGGAAATACACATTTCTCAGTTACCTATAATTTCTGAATGAAAGTAACAGATTCTTAATGAAGAAAAAAATAATCTCAAGCTCATTCTAACTCAGGCAGAAAAGGGAAATGTAGAAAAGCAATGCAGCAATCCCCAAACCAAACTTTTCCCAGTTCTTTATAAAACTAAGTGTCTAACCCTCAAATTCCTACTACACCTAGAAAGAACCTACTAGTTGGTTCTAAATTTGGCTACAGAAATTCTACAATTCTCTATGAATGTTCTGAATGAAATTCCATCCTAGATCAATTAAGAGAGAAAAATTAATTTCACTTCCAAGAATTCAGGGATGTGAGATGTGTAGCTCAGCTGTGACTTGTGGTTTACTTGGTAGGCAGTGTGTTATACTTTTTATTCTTCTTCCCTCTCCTTTTGCCAGAGGGGGGAAAAAAAAAAAAAAAGATCACCATAGGTGCACATTTCTAGAGAGCTCTGCACAAAAGGTAGGCTTCTGCAAAGCCCTGATCTGACTTTAATTGAAACACTTGTTTCCATATATATTACAGATACGTTTTTTCTAAGAGTTTAAAACATATAAAAGGAGCTATTACTGCTTTGAACATTTCTAACTCAGGAAAAAAAAAAATCAAGGCATGAAAAAGTTTCCTCCATCCTATTCAAATTACATTTGGGTAGTTCTCTGTGGGGCTACTACAAATTCCTTTAACCCCACCAGTCTCTTAGCTACATTAAATTAATGATGCATCTCAAGCACTCACTCTTCTGCAGGAGAGTGTGGAATCTGCAGTCAGACACCTACAATTCACTAAATTGGAAACATTGACCTAAGGGAGACATCAGTGCCTTATCCTTGCAGACAATATTACACTGTAATGCAAAACACAGATAATATTTGGAGGAGTTAAGAAGATGAGGTGTATGTTGAGTGGATTTTTCAACGTCAGCAGGGAGAGGCTTCAAATCACTTTGGTGCAGTTCTCCTGACGACTAAACCATTCTAGGTTCACCAGCATATAGTACTGCATCCTTCTTTATGTGAGCACCCAAACTGTTCCAGCAGTCCCTACTACAATGTGCTCCTGCCACTCTATACAATGCTTCAATTAAAGCTCAGCTACATTAACTATGATTATCAAAAAAAAAAAATGTATTTCCACAATGCCCTTTTTTGCCCACTGTTACAAATAATTCTTCACTCCCAAAGCTGTGTTTATAATGAAACGTGTGGTGTATTTTCCATTACAAGCCTTGGCAGGAGTTTCTGTAGTTTTTTCTCATGTATCGCAAGTTCAATACTCTTTCTGCATTTGCTTCACAATAACCAGTCCATTTCCAAGTGATTAATTTTCTATTCTAAAACAATGCATTCCTTTCCCCTCTCATTTTGCTGGTGTGGGGTTTGGTTGTTTTTTTTTTTTCCCTTTTCTTACCAAGAGAAAAAAATTCTTTTTCAATGACATCATGGTACAAAATTTTCAAAGCAGGTTTTAGCGGGAGATATGCAGACTGCTTTGAAAAGTTACCCTCATAAATAACAACAAAGTACTGAATTATCAAGGCTGTAACTCAGTCAAGAGGTGCTGTAACTATTTAAATTATATGACCTCAGCAGAACCTCTTGATTGAATTGCAGCCTTTCATTAAACCGGGCACTCTGTATTATTTTCTCTGAACTAGAGTAAATCAGGATGGTAAAGAGATTAGCCCCCAAGCCCATCTCTTTGTGATCTAGAGGCATATAATTTTTAACCATTACCTCAATTTTGTAACTTAAAAAGCCTGTGCAGAATCTATTGTGTCAATAATTCACTTCCTCGTATAGGGAATGATGACATTACAAAAATACTCCTGTGTAACCCAGGTACATTCAGAAACTATAAGGCTTGTAAAGGAGCAAGATCCCACACTGAAGGCTGGAGAAAAGTGGGGAAAAAAAGGAGGGAGAAGAGGAACTGTAGATTCACAGCACTGCTGATTCATTCACAAAAAGCTGGAAACCAGAAGGGACCATTAGCTCATCTAGGCTCATCTTCTATATATATTACTGAATATTCATTATTTCATCAACCAAAATCAAACCTTCCTCTGATTTATTTCTAACTACCATTTTACTAGAAGAGAAACAGCTGGCCTCTGAGTCAGGACATTCCATAAATATCTCCTTGCTTTTACTGGAAAGTTGTGTGTGTAGGGATGAGGGTGGAGGGAACCAGGGTACTTATAACACTCTCTCTGTTCATCTCCAGCTGGCTGATATAATGCTACCTCCATATCTGGAGAGAGACAACCTCCATACCAGTGGTTCCCAAACAAAACCACGACGACAACAACAACAAGTTTTGGAACTTTTCACGGAGTGGGTCCATGCAGGAGCTCCTGGGCTTGTGCAAGTGGCCACTGCAGCAGGCCAGCAGGGATCCCTTCTCCAAAGAGCAATTCCCAGGCTGCTCAGCATGGGTTTGGAAGCACCATTTAGGAGGAGCCAGTTCGCTCACGGCTCCTATCACACCCTGGAATAAGATGGCGCTTCCCTCAACCAGCCACAACGTGCTTCAGTTTCCCTTATTGCTTGGACTTTGCCTCCTTTTCAAAGCTCCCACATTTAACTCGGTAAGAGAAAAGCTACAGTAAGTCCCTTTTCCTATTTTCTCATATTTGTGTAGCTGTTAGACGTTTTGCAAAGGAGGGGAGTACCAGCCAGGCTCTGACAACAAAAGGGCCACTGTCACTGCGCCAGTCCCAGACATGGTGGAAACCAGCCCACAGGAAAAGGCCTGGCTCCAGCGTTAGGCTCCGGCCGAGTACAGTCACTGCATTCACTCAAATTGGCAACAGGTCTCAGTGTTCCTGGCTTTGAGCTGTGAACAAGGGTTGGGATTGAATAACCAATTATACAACCGCTGACTGAGTTTATCCAAGGTTTGCAAACTGCTATAATAGCCCAGTATTCACTGACTGTTTTATCCTTTTCCAGATATAGTGTCATATCTCCCCTTGTGCTCCATTTACATGTCACTTTATTACATACATCCATTAAAAAGGTTAATACAATGTCACAGTCAATGCCTAAATGTTGCCATTCAGTATCCTCGCCTTGCTCCCTGCTACATTTCACATTCACACATTTCTTTCTCTCCCCCTCTCCTGTGGGCTTTGCTCACTCACACTCGCACACTCTTTCCTGCTGCAAGTTAAATCAATTTGCTGTCAAGAATACAGAGCAGAGCATGAACAAAACGGTAGCCAAGAGTCAATAGAGTAAAAACTGCATGCTCCCTAAAGTTGCCAGTCATGGTGAGAGCTCTGTACCGCCAGTGACAGGAATAACCTTTAAAACTCCCAAAGTTCAGAGAATCGCTGAAATTTGTGGACATTGTTGAGACTCCCTGAATCACCTGGGTCTCTTAAATTACAAGGAAAGTTCACTTGCTGAAAAAGTCTTTTAAGTGGCTTTTCTTACTTTTAGATAAACTTTAAACATACCACTAACTGTTCTTCTCTGATTTTTAACACTTCCCAACTTGACCCCACCTACAACCCAGACGCGTAGGAGGCTGGAAAAGACTGGGAAAAAATAGAACCAAAATTCTCTATATCTTCTTGTGAATTACTGACAGGGATCTCGCTTAAAAGTTGCTTGTAATTTTTCTCTTTTGTAAAAGATTATTGTCTCTGATCAAATTGATCATCTCTGCACAGAATTTTGTTTCTGAAAACAGTAATAGAAGAAAATTCCTCAAAGTTTTCTACAGGTTCACTTTTTGAGATAAAGGGATTCGTGTCACTTACTAAATTTTTGTTTTCTACTGCTGCATTAACAAAAAATAGTGCAAGAAATCAAAGACAAGATTTTATGCTTTGATTTTACGCAATACAAACGACTGCTGTTTGCATACATGGTATCACTGGCAGAAAGGTGCAACCTCTGAGTAAGGCACAACTTCCGAGATGATCAGTACAGCAGGAGATCTCCAGTGGTAACACGGTGAAGCTACACTTACTTAACAAAGCCCAGTTTGATTCCTGATCATAAAAAACTGATTTTCATTTAACTTTTTGGCTTTTTACAGTTAGGAGCAGGGCAGTTCAGAAAAAAAAATTTGATCCTGACAAGTGAAGAATTTGAAGATATTTTTCATTCTCCCTCAGTTTCCTGAGACTTCATCTTTTTGGTGTCTGACCATGAAAGCCACGGACACAGACAAAATGTTTTTAAAAAGACTCCTTTTGTAGAATCTAATTGTTTATTTACTGATTATCAGTCAAGAAAGTGCAAAAACATTTGAAAATCATCTAAGCTGAGGGCTTTATCATCTCATCATCAGTACGTGACATTTGACAGCAATAATGGAAAACAGAACATCTATTCCCATTATGCCCCCCTGCAAAGGAACATGAAATAAACTGTTCACTTGAACTATACACTAGTCCCACTCAGTCAAGACGAAGTCATTCACTGGGGTAAGACTTTCAAAAAATATTCTGGTTTAATTTTTAAAAAAAACCTTCACGCAAAGGTTTTGGATAATATCTATTTCCCTTTTGAGGAGTGCTCGGGCTTCTTACATCAACCCTTCATACTCACATAGAAAACTTCATGTATTGGTACCAAATTGTGCTGCAGGGAGCCTAAACAATCTCATTTGCTCACCCATTAGCCTGGGAAAAGTAAGGGATATGTGAAGCATTGAGATGTAGTGTTAGAGGAGCACAGAAGTCCTGACATACTAAATGGAGAGACATCCAAACTTCACATAATTTCTCTGACTCTCAATAAAACAATCAAATTCTTCAAGAAGTCCCATTACTCAATTTAGAATTCTGAACAACAAAATTACAGCAAAAATCTATTTCCAATGAATCACTTTCCTATCTAAGGGCCTGTATGTAAAGTCCTTTCTTTTGTTCTTTTTTTAACGTAATGCCTTTTGAAAGATTCACAATGCAACTGCCCACTTTTGCATCATAAAAGATCTGTAGGCACCACATTGTTCAGCTATCAGTAATAGACTCTTGATTGAGTTGGACTCTGAATGACACACGGTAGCAGCAAGTGATAAAAAGATTGGAGAGAAGCCCTCCCCTCAATTTACTCCTAAACCAATTATTTGCAAGCTTTGTGCACCATGAAATTCTATTAGAAACAAATTATATTAGCACTGTTTATGAATGCTATGGCAAGTTGTTATCCAGAAATGGGAATTACCTCTGACCAGAAGAGAGGAATGCGATAATTCCTTTGGCAAGTGGAGAGGCTTCTGTTTCCTTCTCTTGTCTAATTGTACTAAAGAAAAAAATTGATACTTAATTTTGTTACCCCAGGGTCTTACAACTTCTTGAAACTTGATGACCTGCCTTGGTACTAATCTAACCAAGCCTGAAGCAAGGAGCTTCAAAATTGTTTAAGGAAGAACAACTCGTCTGAGCTCCTTTGGAAAAGGACATTCTCCGAACTCTGACTTCTTTTTCCTGCTCATTCAAGCACAAAAAGGAGAAAATGGGGCTGGAATTTCTATGGCCAAAGCCAAAACAAAAAAAAAAAAGCCAGGACACGAAATACCTTGGCAAGTTTACAGGCTTTCAGGCAGAGAGGGATGCAAAACTGCATCACATTTTGGACAAACACAACAAATAAAGGCCTAACTTGAAAATACCTTTATAAAAGTATTTTTGTTTTTTTCCTGTGAGGAAATTCTGAAAGGGAAAATTCCTTCCTATCACCCCTTTCTGATTCACAAATCAGCACCTTGCAAGTGTCTGCAGCTCTGGTGACCACACAAGACATTCCCAGCCAGATGCACTGCTCTGTAGGAGGACATCCCACCCCCATGACATCTCAGTGTTACTTCAGCAGTACTGGGATCTCATACACCAGATGATGATAGTCTAGAGCCCATAATGTACCTAAAACAGTCTGTGCCTCTGTATTTGGAGGAAAGAGATATGCCCTGAAAGATGCTGCACCTCTCAAGCAAAAACGTAACAATACTGATTTGTGGAGCGGTGTTTTCATTCCACTTTTTGGTGGCTTTTTGCAAACACTTCTGTTATGCATAACCTAGAAACAGAACATAGCACAATACTTACTGATTGCTAACTAATATTTCTGTCCCAGGCCTCAAGCTCACTTGAACAGTGAATAAGCACAATTGGGATTCATGAGTTTGAACACTAATCCACAAATGTGACAAGCTGCCTCTGTCCCACAGTTCACAGAGCCTGAGAGACTGGCAAACACTCCACTGAGTGATCAAACTGTTTTGCTATGATATTAAAAAAGATCATAAAAACAACAGTTTTACTTCCTTCTAAGTCTGAGGACAAAATCTGACTGCTTAGTTTCCAAACTCCTCATCTCTTTTCCTTCCAAAACCTTCTTATTTTGAGCACACAAATAATTTTCATTAATGTTCTAAGTGAAATAGTAATTAATACCTAGCTATTCAACCCTTGACAGAAAAGAAGAATAAAGCAGAGTTTGATTCACTGACTCCTTGAAATAGATTCTTAGGGGAACTGAAGACACTCAGAGAGTAGAACAAATTATATCTTATGGAACTCATTCTTATGGTCACTCTGGAATTACCCCTATTTATAATTGTATCTTTTGGTATTCATGCTACTTCCCTGCCCTCATCAAAAGAGAAGGACAAAGAAGGAAGTGTGAGGGGAGATTTTTTTCTTCCATCAATTCTAGTGGCTAGATGCCATAATAAGGCACGCTTTTATTTCTATTACAGTTCACTTCTTAGCCTAGTGTTAGCAATAGCCAGCTTTAAAGGCAGGTACAGTAATTGTAACTTGCTAATTGGTTATTTCAGAATCATATTATTACTGTACTCAAGAATCAGAATGCCACTGCTTTCATCAATCTTTGTTTTTTTTAAACAAAGATATGAATTTCCACCTCTTCAATTTTGTGACTGCAGCAAAGTGCTGGATTGCCAGTGGTTGGTAGATAGCTTCTATTTCAAACACATATTTATCTGTGTTAGCTGCAAAATGATAGTGCTGTGCAGAAGTAACGATTCACTTGTTTCATATTCCTAATCTTCTGCTGAATACCCCTTCTTAACTTGACTAGAAAGGAATGGATTTATTTGAATTTCACTGGTGATGTCACGTGGATTTAAGAGCATTCCTAAATATATATGAAGTCCAAAATACCTTTGCAAACTTTTCTCTCTTCGCATGCAGTAAGTGTAACCAAACTTAAGAGAAACGTAACTTACAATATATCAGGCTATTAACATTTTAACCACCCTGAAGTCATATTCATGTTGCTACATTTTCAAATTATTTTCCACTTTACAAGAAACATAAACATAAGTTCCTTTGATATTTTAAACCCTGACTTAGAGACTGTTTCAGCCTCGCTCTGTCCAAGTGTTAACTGACTAATAGCTCTGCAGCTGTGGAAGAAAACATCTCTCATCTCCCCCATGGTCCAGCACCTTCCATTTATGGCTGGAATGATTTCATTATGTTTTACCACTGCTGGCTCCCATATTTTTCCCTCTAACTCTCTTCCCGGCCCACTGCTAACTGTTATAAACCTCCGAAAGGATTTGGGAAGCTATCACTAAAAGCACCACTGAGCAAGAGCCAATCACCAAGGCAAGGGAAGCCTTCTTACCTAAACAAACCATTATCGGCTCATCTCATGTCTTTGTACTCTTTTTTTGCTATTACCTCACGGGATTAACTTTTATCTCTAATCTCTGCTCTGGCCAACTGTCAGGGAGCCTAAAAGCTGCCTGTCTTTTAATCTGTGTGTAATAATACTGCTGTTACTAACAGATAGCTGTGAAACAACATGGAGGGAGGGAAAACACACAAACACACAAGGGCTGATTGTTAAAAACTGATGAGCTTGTTCCCACCTGGAAGGAGGGCAAGATCATGTGTGATGTCCATATTGCATTTCCTTCTTTTTCTCCTTCATTTTTTCTTTTTCCATCCAATGCCACTGAAGTGTTTTAATTCGGGAGATCTGTTCTTATTAACCAGTTTATCTCCTGTTCAACCTGAAATGGCCAGGTTTCTAGGAGTATGCAAGAAACCTCATCTACTTGTAACTTTCCATTAAACGAAAAAACAGGATGGGGACCATAAAAGAAAAAAAAAAAAAAAAAAAAAAAGAAAGAAAGAAAGAAAATAAATGAGACTACTGTAAAGGGAAACAGCCAAAGCTTCCAAACAGTCAACATTTTAAAGCTTGCCTTGAAATAAGTACAGTCTCTTACTGGGTGGCACATTTACCAGGCAGTGCTTTACTTTGAGTTAATACTTTTATAAGCTCTCCCCAATACTACATTACACAATGTTTTGTAAAACAAGAGTGAAACTGAAAGAAAAACAAAGACCACTTAATTATGGCCAGGTGTGTAGGGTAGCAGCTCGAACAGAATATGGGGTCTTGAGGAGCTGGAGGGAGGCAAACCCTCATAAAAATTGCTCTTCTAGGGGTGTTGGTGGCTTTTTTCTTTTCTTTCTTTCTTTTTTTCTTTCTTTTTTTTTTTTTTTTTTTTTTTTTTTTTTCTCT
>VYXD01016810.1:310914-330074 GCA_013397195.1 Hylia prasina
AAAAAAAAAAGCCCACTAAAAATAACAATGAGAGGAGATGGTTGTAGAGGATCTCACTCTCTCAGCATCATTTCTAGCTTGTGCCCACAACACTACAGTAAAATATCTTGTCAGGCCAGGAGGGCTCGACAGGCCTAATCAATAGCTGTTATTTTTTTCACAAGTGCCAACAAAGGAAAAACTTAATTTATGTCACACAAGATGCTGAAAATAATTCATACTAATTGGACTGCTTAAAATTCCCCTTCTGTCCTCCTGTTTTCAATTGCTTTTAACTTCTCAAACTTTGACTGTCCACACTGAAATGCTTAGCCTCTGAGCTAGGGAAAAAAACCAAAAACACAGGAGTAACAAGGGCAACATTACTTTCTTGCTATCTGACAGTTTAAGCTGCCATTTTTAAGCAAAATTAGCATTGGATTTTAGTGTCTAACTTCCTTCAACTGCTTTTTAAAAGACAGCTACACTGCTTGAGAATGCCAAATTTTGTCAAGTGAAGATTAAATGAGTACAGACTCTCAGTATTGTCTTCAGAGGAAGTTAGGAGACTGCAGACAGCTTTAATAATTGCAACACATATTTGCAATACATATTCTAATATTCTGTATTGTTATTGATCCCTGGGACTTGTAAAAGCCCTCTGGAAGCACACAGAGTAAGTCTTACAACTTGCAGAGGTTTTTTTCTCTTCACAACCTTATACCAACATTATGTAGTGCTACAGCACTTTGTGGGGTCCTCCAGGCCATCAGGTTATTATCCCTTACACAGGGAACATTTGAAAAAAAGGTAACATAGCAATTGAAAGTTATTCATAAAGAGTGGGAAGATCCTGATAAGTCATAAAGTATTTCAGAAAAAAACAGTCCACTGCCATTTGTCTATAAAGCACTTTCATGAACTGTGCATTTCAACAACAACAAAAACAATCAAACCAAAATAGAAATCACTACCAATAACTATCATGCATGTTATCACATGCATGGAAAGGTTTCCACCCTCTGTCCTGTCTGGAGAATTTTGGATCTGGTGCACAGCTGTCCAGCAAAGTATGGGCAACAGCACTAAGCGTTCGGTTTTCCTACTATTTTTAACTGTGGTAACACAAAGAAAAGGCTGGATGCTTTCCCAAAACAAATGAAGATGCATTCCAAATCCTAAAACACAAGGTACAAGCTCCAAAAGAAACACACCAGGCTGTCAGGCCAAAGCTGCTACTGGGGAAACAGACAGGTATGAGGAATTTGTTGTGGGAAGGTGAGTCAAGCAGTAAAATGTTCTGTACACAAGGATGAAGGAGAAGCAGAACTAAGGAGCAGTGAACTGGGGATGGTAGAAAGGTGGTCACTGGGTTTTTATGAAAAGTCCCTGTTTCTTTAGAATTTTTCCATAATTCCATAGCAACCAAGCAGAAGTATGTCTAGTAAATGTTACAGCAACTGAGATTTTTTTCTTTCTTCAGTGATACAGTCTGAGTCAGGTCTTACAGTTTGAGACCTGGCTGATGTGAATTCTCCAAAGAAACAGTATTTTCCCTACCCCTGACACATCTGGAGAGAAAGTCAGCCTCCCCCAGAGCAGAATGAAACGGAGAAACACAACCAGTTAATACAGAGAACTACAGAGTTTGGCTCCAGCGTTATCTTCAGCTTTGAGCTAACCTGACAGGACATGTGCACATCAGAATCTGAATTTAATTAGACCAAATGTCTGATGACCAACCTGTGACTGCATAGCAGGGCTCAACTCTAACATGTATGTGGAGACACCTGAGGGACAGAAATAAATTTCCACATAGGAAATGTAAAATGCAACTTTGACATGTGGCTGTGCTGTTAGAATAGAAGCAGCACAAAAGCAATGCACAGGACAACACAGAAGCTTTTTCATCATACACTCCGAACTTTATTAACTTTCAAAAAGGTTCATGCTGTTATTCTGTCCAAAATTTGCATACACACTTCCAACAGATTATTACTATTTACCACCAAGAATAATGAAAGTGTAAGTATGACAGATTCCAATGTGCACTTCTGTTCCAACGTGAAAGGTTTAGTAACTATGACACATCCTGCCCTTGCACTGCAGTAATAATCATCCCATGTGAACAAGAGGGGAAAATGTGGGATTTTCTTTTGTAAAAGAAACATGTTCTCCATAGATTTTATCATACACTGAGATTTTAAAGTGCATCACTATGTCTGCATGTATGTATATGGGAAAAATAATCTTTCTCTCCTTACAATGACTTTAGAAATCAAGGGCAACACTGCTCCTTACTTTGAACAAGGAAACATTTTACCAAAAAAAAAAAAAAACCAAACAAAACCCACCACCACCAAAACAGCAACCTGAAAATATTATTTTGTGGTTTTGTGGAATTAAGACTACCTGAGTAGCAGAGTAAAATACTCCTACAGATAGACAGGCAGGTGGATCAATTAAACTAGCATCAGGACTGAGTTGAGTATTCATTCAGTTTCCACCCAAACATTGACTCCTCTGTCAGAACCTCTCCTAGCAAGCAGAAGATGCTCTTTGCCAGTTCCAAAAGTACAGCTAGCTGAGTGATAGACCCACGCACAGGAGCAGAGTGGAATTATTAATGCAGAAGTTTGAAGAATCCTTAAATCCATACCCCACCGGGTTGATTTTGCCACAGTCACTGTTAGAATCACAGGTTAATTTACCTGTGGAGAAAATCAACTTTCAAAAGATCCAAGGAAAAACATCATATTTACAGCTTCAATTTCAAGGGCTACAAGATTGCAAGAAAATAAAATAAAAACAGAAGATCAGTTTTTCTATTCCTTCAACTTATGCAGCAAATCAAATCTTCCAGATCCAGACTACACATCTCAGATGTGTAAGAGAATGAAAAGAGGAAAGATAACCACACTGAAGAACAGATAAGAATCATCAAATCAACACCATTAGTTTTGCACGACGACAAAAATGGCACTTGAGTGAGATATTACCCTCCAGCTTCATCACACTCAGTGACACATTTAATGTCAGACTAAAATTTATAGGATATTAAAGCAAACAAAACAATGTTTAAAGCAATGTTAATGTTACTTTGGTGTTTACACACAACCCACCAGAAGTTTGAAAATTTCAACTTGACACATAGGCCTTCATCATAAACACAAATGGCAACATTTGCACCCAGTGCCTCGATCTTGGGTGCAGCTTTTGGTTTCATGTATGGATTTCAACTCTAGCTTTTCACTCCCTTGTCCAGGAAGGACCTGGCTTCTACTTATGAGACACTGCAAAGTAAAATATTGAAGCTGCAAGGTGGCCCAAGGGTTCTAGGAACTTTTAAGGGCAAGGGTAATATTTGGGGCCACGTGGGCTATGCTAGAAGTGATGGAGGGATGTTTTAGAGACAGAGTGATTCCTTTCAAAGAACAGCCTGGATGTCCTCCCACTAACACAAACCAGTGCATCTATGTCTATGTAGGTCCATTAAGCATTTATCACACACTCTTTTCCCCTGCAGTTTTCTGCTTTGATAGATGTCTCTGCTCATCTCCAGTTATTGCCAGAGGCAAAAGCCAACAGGTAAAAGACAACCAACTTGAATACACCAAGTCTATAGTTTTCAAAATTAAAATAATCCCAACAATGTCCTTCTTTTAGTGTAGCCATTGAAATATGTATACTGTGTATTTCAGTAGGACAGTTGAGTTTTTAGTTCTTCAGCATTCCCTACACCATGTGAAAATAGCTACCACCACTCTTCTTACTGCTCAGTATTACATGGTCCAAATTCATAAAGTCATTTAGGATGTGCTAAATTTAAAATATGGCCCTAAATCCACCTTTGTAAAGCAGGGTCTGAGTCCAGTTTAAATGGATTTTATACTACAGCAATATTTTCATAATTTTTATTTTAACCTAAAACATTCATCTAATCTGGTAGTTAGAAAGGTGCTGTGAAAAGCACCATTCTAGTATTTTGAGAAGAACCTATCCCAAAACTGTGGTACATTTGTGAAGAAGGATTTGGGGGATTTAAGTAAACTCCCTTTAAAACACTAAATATCAGTTTACAGAAATAGAATTAAGAAGAGAGAGAAATTATACGGACAGGTTTTCCAGTATATCATATTAGGAATTGGGTAAACTATGCTTTTTTTGTTGTTAAATACTTCCTTTTGTTGACTCCAAATGGGACTAAGACAGTAAAGAAGAGCAGAACTGATATGTGCTGTTTCTACCCACAACACCACAGTTCAATTCATTTCATCAACCACACGGATTTTGTAAGACAAATGTGACCCACAACTACAAGCAAGTCAAGTACTAAATTATTCAATGTACGTTACTGTCTTACTCTTCTCACTTAAATTCCAAGAGCACCGGGGGGACAAAAATACCAGAGTTGTTTTTTGTCACCTCTCACAAAACTTGGTTAATTACCGTAGCACAGAGCGGTGCCCCTGGTGCACACGTGACAATGTACACCCACACACCAATTCACTCTGCCACATTCAGACTTAATTAGGTGTGAGCCCAAGCTGCCAGGCTCAAATCCCTATCTGGAAATACCCTGTGCTGGCCAAAATACAGGAGTGAGCTTGAGGTGATCCAAACTGGGGCCCCCAGGCTGTCCTGTGCCCCAGCTCTCATCTACACTGGGCTTCTTTCAGCCTCTGGTCTCTGAGGCAAGAAATGCCTTTACACTTTGTCAATTAAAAAAAAATTAAAAATTAAAATAATAAATAAATTTAAAGTTAAGNAAAGTTTGGCACGTGGGATCCCAGGCTGAGTTTGCACCTCACAGGGTTACTGTAATATCCCATTACTGGCTAAACAATGAAGTGACAGAACCACATTTCTACAATGGTGCTGATTTAAAACAAGGTTTGTTTTTTTTTAATAGACATTTAACAATATTCGTTCTGTTTCTTTTTCTAATGTAAGCTAAATACAAAATTACACTTTGCTTGAAAGAAATACTGAAGAACTATTAGAATGTAACTTTAGAATATTTAAATAATGTGGGAAACCAAGTCCAATTTTAAGGTAAAGTAAATACTCCTGGTCCTGAGTTGCACTGGAAGTTGAAATTGCTTCATTACGCCCACTAGCCTCATCTGAAAACTGGACACAGACTTTTGAATCATTACCTCCTTTCAAAAAACTTAACAAACATCACCTTACGCATTTTTCTTACCTTTGAAGTTCTAGGTGGTTTTTTTTCTTTAATTTCTTTTCTCTGAGGGTGAAAACAAGCTATTTGCACTTTGTGCTTTCAGGTGAAAATGTTACTCTGCTGCAAACTGATGGTGAGTCCTTCTGTGCCTGCATGCAGGAGCAGTGTGTCAACACGGTCCCACCAGGTGCACACGTCTGCAGAGCAGTGCCAGGAGAATGTGGGGGCTTTAGAAGCTCTCCTAGTGATTTGGTCTTCAAAGGAGAGAACAGCCTCACAGGAAACCAGCGACCAGTTTTCCTTCCCAGGACTGGAAAAGGAAGTCGTTCAACCTGGGGGTCAGCACTGCTTGCAGTACAGGCAGAATGAAGTGGATCAGATCTGCATCCACACTAGTGGGACTTCCTGCACTACACATGTAGACAGAGACCAAACAGGACAAAAATGCTCAGGAAAAAAACTAAAATGAAAACACTGAACTATCACCGGATTAAATTCTCCTTCTCCCAAAACTATTCTGGAAAAAGGTTCATGTTGGCTTCTGAATTGCTGAGATGGTGTTTAACTAATACACAAACAGAAAGGAAAATATTCTAAAAGCTGAGAAGTGAGTGCTAGCAAGGAGAGTGTAATTTAATAGCCTGAAGCTGTCTGATATACAGTCTGAGCATAACCACATGAAAAGAAACCTTGTAAACCCCCAAACTGTTAGCTATCTGTTCTGAATGGCACCCTAAATCCTTTTAACTACAACTTATTTTGGCTGAATTCTGTCAAGGCAAAATTAGCCCATGTTGTTTTCAACGAAATTACACACTGCCATTTCCATTCAAATCAAGACTCAAGGTCTTGCCTCCCACATTATTTGCATTTACGTATTTTTCCAGAGTGGAGTTCTCCAGAAACTTCCTCAGAACTCTGCTGGATCAGATTTGAAAATTTATGCACAGAATTATTTTTAAGAAAGAAATTATTGTTATTATGTCTCAGCACCACCCCTCAAGTCTGTCCATGTCACTTCACAGGGGCTTTTCCATCTCAGGCTTTACACTGGTATAACACAATCATCCCATGAGTCATGCACTGGCTGAAGGCTCTACCCCTGACACAGAGAAAACACTTCCAGAGGGGAAAAAAACAACAGCTTCAGTGATACTGGAGCCCAGTTGCCAACACAGGAGAATTCCAGCAGTAGATCATCTGGGCCCCTGGTCTGAAGTTCATTGATATCCACTGACTTTGCTAGGCTCAGACAACTACTAAATATAATCACCGTTACCAATTTCGGGTTTGCTGGCTTCTTGAAAGTGTTAAGAGAATTGAACTCTTCATTTTATTCACGCAGAAAAACCAACCTACCACCAGTGTAATGTCAGGCAGTAAACACCTTTGAAGTAGAGCAGCTAAGGGGAGGACACACCACAGCATCTCCAGGTCATTTTCTTCCCTTTTTTAGCTGAGTTTGCCAGCAAGAATGCCAAGTAGGCTGGATTGTTGAGGTTTTATTTATTTATTCAGTGCCACCAGGCAGCACGATGCTGTCATTCTATGCAATGCAGTTGGTCTACGGTTTCTCTGTTTCTTTGCCACCAATGACTGCATGAAAAATACAAAAAAATTACCCAAAACAAAACACAAAAATGAACATGAAAACTCCCTCATGAGGTATTTACTGTTCTCCTAAAAAAATCAGAGGATCCACACAATGTCAATACAGCCTACTGCCTGTGCCCTCTGGTAACTCATGGGCAAGTTCATTTAACATTTTGTAGTTCTTTTAATGCCACGAATAGCCAAAAAATTCTCTGAAATCACCTATTACAGAAGATAAATGACAATGAAGTTCATCTTCACACACTGAAATCAAAGAAAATTTTTGGATTCTGAAGTAGTACTTTTCTACCACAGTCTCAACATGTCCCTCAAACATTAATTCTCTGTGGAGAGGTAGAGTTGGGACAGAAGAAAGCCCAGGAGCCCAAGCCAGGAGTGAGATGCTCCAGCACTCCCTATGCCAGCTGGAGATGTGACCATCAGCAGCAGTGCTCTGGCTCCTGGAGCTCTGCCAGCACAACCTTTGGCTTTAAGGAGTTTGGGTGGCTGCAGCCACCCTGGGATGTGGGAGGGGAAGCTGCCCCATGGTGAGCCTGCCCAGCAGGTGGAAGTTGAAAGTCAAAGTGCCAAAGTGCACCCCAAGTTTGTCCCATGGTGTCACAAAGAACCCTTCGAGGTCTTCCATGTTCTCTTGGCCAAGATTTATCTGTTCTGCCTGGCAGAATCTGCATTCTCACTGCACATGTAGGGAAAATTTAAAGTTTAGAATTACAGTTATGATTCATAATGGTCGAATGAATGGAACAAGTGTGTTTAGGCTGTTTATTCCAGACTCCTCTGTGCAGCTCAGCTGGTATCAAGGGCTGTTTAAGGGCTAAACTTCACATGGACTTCATGAAGCAGTGCAGGTGTTGTCAGAATTTGAATTAGCCCACCTCAGTTAGCTACCTAGAAGTATAAATTTCCTTCTCAAAACACGGGAGAGAAATATGGAACAAAATGTCAGAATTTTTTCCATGAAATATCTTCATCTTGCTATACAGATTTTTATGCTTCATGGAAAGGATTAAATGGCTTCCCCTAAAACACAGAAACCATTGCTAATACTTTGAATCAATGTAATGGAAGCAAGGAGAGAGAGAGAAGAACAGGGCAGTGGCAGTTCTACAGGAAGGAGCTTAGGTCTAGATAGGGGCTTGTAATTAACTTTTTTATTTACCACTAAATTTCTTTCAGCTAAATCCAAAAAAGCAGCGACAGGGTTCTGACTAGACAGTTTGCAAACTGTTATACAGTTATGGGAAAAGGATCAAGGCAAAATTCCTACATTTTACTGTTTGTATTTCTTGTATTTCACAGTTTCACATCAACCTTCTTGTTTGCATGAGCCTTCCTTCCACTGACACTCAAGAGCACTGCTGCAGATCTCTGATCAGGGCAGCTGAGCCTCCCAAAACTGTGTTCTAGCCACACTCCCTACAGCTGTGAGAATATCAAAATGCTCTCAGAACATTCAGCAAAGACTTTGGTCCCTTAAAACCAGAGATGCGACAATTGTAAAATGTACCGATGAAAGGAAATATTTTACACAACAGAACTAAACCAACCAGTTGGTTCTCTAGCAGGAAAAAAATGGAACTGAAAAGAGTGTATTAAAGAAGAGCAGCATTAATTCTAAAAGGTTCATATGGCTGACTTGCTAGGACAACAGCTTGACTTAATATCTCACAGCAACCTCAAATGGAAATACCCCTAAAGCAGCCATGGATGTTGCCCAAATGAAAAACATCTGAACTTCTTCTCAGAAGACAGGCTGGAAAATGACCCTGCAGAACGTGGCCACTCACCAGCAACTGCTTGTACATCCCTCTTATCCAGAGCCTGACATGTGATCCCTGAAAGGAGACAACACTACAGCAGTTTACAATAGGTACAGACAAATCATGCAGGGAAGAAATAGCTGACGAGTTGCAGATTTTTATTTTTAGTTTATCTCATAGTAACTTCCTAACCATACTATGAAAAAAAAAAAAATACAGTAATTATACACTGAACTTGTTTTAAAGTGATTTTTCTCACCAGGGAAAAAACTGCACTTACTCCTCTATCTTAGCACAAAACTGTCTGCTCCAACTATCTTGAGGTGAAATATTTATAAGCATCTCTCTTACTGAAAAATATTTTATGGAAAAGTCCAAAGATTTTGGCTGTGGAAAAAGGTAGACGGAAAAGGACTGGGAGAAAAGTCACTTAGAATCATGGACTTTTTTGCTTTTTCACAATTTGAAAATAAAATCCACTTAAAAGATAATATTCAAGGTAAAATTCAAGTACTTCTCTGTCACATCAACTGCTCAGAAAATGTTACAAAATAGAAAATTTTAAAGCAAAATTTTGAAGGAAATAATAGAGAAATATTCCTGGTGCACATTATGTGAGGTAAGGTACTTTTTGATAACACTAACATTATAGTCACTGGCAAAGAAAACACAAAGTAAACATCATCTCTGCCTCAATGAGTTTGTCACATAACAAATTTTTTAAAAAATAATGCAAATGTGGGGCTTTGTCTTTCCTATCCTCCACAGAAAAGCAGAAATAGCATCTGTTTACATCAGCTTCTCAGAGGAACATAAACACATGCACATGTGTAGGCACACAGAAAAACACACAGTCCTAATCTTAACTCTGTTGACTTTGTTTGGGACAGCCCACCAGTGCCACGTAAATGTGCTTATCTCCTGTGTTTTCCCAAAAGAGCTGAAAACTGTCATCTTCCCTGACAGGGATGGAATCAGAAAAATACACACACACGACCATGGACAAGCATTCCCCACCTGGAGAGGACAGAAATACCAAACTGTATTGTCCACAACACTCGACAGCAGCACATAAAGTTTTCTTCAAAGGTACCAAAACTGCTTTATTATGGAAAGTGAAAAACCTCCTCTTCTCTCACGTTGGAAGCAAATCTAACCAAAAAAGTTGCTAGGAGTGAAAACATGCAGTTACTTCGAGGTATATCTATCAAAGATTGTTGGCAATAGTTAGCAGTACAGAGAATTTCTTGTTTACTTGGGGAAGTTTTATCATCTTGAGCAATACATTTGCCATTATAGCCCTGAATGCAAACGAGGATTTTTTTCAGTTTAACTTATAATCACTCCTAGACAACAAGCTAAATTGAAAATGTCACTGTTTCACCAAAATAAGAACAACAACACAGTGGGTCATGGCAATATATTGATAATTTTAAATTTGCTCTCCTGGCTTTATGAATATAGGAGAGAAGCACAGCTTATTGTATATTGGGGTTAGAGATCTCTAAGAACAGTCAAGAACTGCATTTAGTATCTCATCTAACAGAAATCACTGCTTAATTAAGAGCCTATCAATATTCTGCACTACACTGACATTGCAGTGCACTTCACATAGTCATGTCCTGTTGATACCAAATCTTCACCATCATTTTTGCTATTTCTGTTGCTTTCCTTGCTTGTCTTCAAGATGCTTGTTCATGCCCATCAAATCTAGTCAAGAGATGCTAATGCACTCCTTCAAGAATACAAGTGGAAAGGCTGGAGAAGTTAGCTTGAAGAAAGGAAAAATAAGATATGGAACTGAAAGAGGAAAACTTAACCAGAAGAAGAATAAATAAACAGAGTCTGGTTTTCCTCGTGTTATATTTTTCAGTCAATGGTGAAAAGCAATGGAACACTCCTCTCCTCTCAAATGCCAGACTTCAGGTAAATCTTCCCCTAATTAGTCCAACTGCACAGGAAATAAACAAAGGGATGAAAAAATGTTCCTGTATCACAGGTCCCTTGGGTTCTGGGCAATGGAAGGGCTTCCCTGGTCCCCAAGGATGGGAACAGGTTTTCTGAATTCAGCAGCACCAATATCTGTGTGCCTGCAGACTCCTCCTCAGCCAGGCCAGAGCATTCCAGAGCCTCCACCCTTTGGATGTGTGCTCTGCCTATCTTCTAGGAGATTATGGCTTATGTAGATATCTCCTACACCTTTGGATTGTCAAACACAAACCAGTTGGCCAAAACTGCGACACGCCAAGTCTCGGAAATTTAAATATTGACTTGAGTTGCAAAATTCAGATTTTGAATACCCCTAAATTTAGATGTGCAGGGTCAAGAATTTAGGTTCAGTCCCTCACCCACGGGAAAGCCAGCTGAAAAATGTGCTTACCTGTTAACTCCCAGAATCATTAGTGTGAATTGACAAGGTTTTACTGCATACAGATAAGATTAATGGAATCTTCCAAGTTGCACAAAACCCTCAAAGGTATGGAAGTACCGTTTAATTTGAGCAAGCAAAGCTGACACACATTTTGGATGTTGAAGATACTGGGATCTGGTTCAGTCCCACTCACTTCAACTTTACACACAGGTAATTTCACTGACGTCACTGGAATTACCTGACTTTTACAACAGTGCCATGCCAAAGGAGATAGAAACTATGTGTCTGCAAGGAAAGAAATGTGCAGAAGAGAGAAGATGACAAGGAAGATATGTGTAAATTAGACTTCGCAGCATTAAGTTAACTACTGTTTGATCTTAAACAATGCTTTACCTTCAACAGTACTTGGCACTGAGGAGATGGTAACAGCTTGTTGCAGAAGCCATGAGTCCAAAATCAACCTGAGGTTGGTGGTGGGGATGAGACAGGGAGGAGAAAGCAGGAAGGAAGCAGCAGTCCACCTCAGAGGCCATGAGTATGTCTGGCTTCAAAATTCAGTTGGTTTTCAGACAACTGGGGGCTTCTTGCAAAGCAGAAACTAAACCTATATTGATAAATCCTTGTAAGCAGGAACATTTGGCCATGCATCTTCCAGAAGGGCTTGATGCAGATTTAAGCAATGAAGAGTTATGCACTACACATGAAACTGCATCAGGGCCCGAACTCTTCAGTTTTCCTAAAGCAAAATGCTTGTAATTCTGGGGAGAAGTTCCATCACAGTCTATCTTTTCTTTATTTGAATTTTCAGCCATTTCAGTTCGTTTTTCAAAAAGGCAGCATTTTTTACAGGAAGTACTTGCTTTGATCTAACAACACTCCTGCCCAGTAGCAGCTTCCGTGAAACCAGAATTTTAGATTAATATATTATTGATCAAATTCCTGCATTAAGGGAAGGTTAAACCGTACAGAAGAAGGTCTGGTGTACCACTGTAATTCCAGTGTTTAGTCAGGTAATAGGAGAGACACAGCAGAATTCAAGACAAGCAACCATGGCTCTTGCTAAGAATTGCAACAGCAATTGTATGATGTGTGTCTGTCTGTAATTTGGTCCTACATATCCACACTGTGCACTTCATAGCTGGCATTCCACATTTTAATACCAAGAGCAATACTAAACACTTCACGTTTAACTGAAAAATTCTACAGTTGTTTAGCAAGAAATGGGAAATTTGAGGAAGTTGTTTCATGTTCTGCTTAAATGGTACCACTGTATGAGAAGAAATATAATGATGGTGCATCCAAAGACTGGTGCATATGAATCCAATTATTTCATGAAGAATAAAATTTTTCTAGGAAGATATTAATGTGGGGGTGATCACCAACAGCCATAACTGTGCTGGAATTTGAGATGTTGCTCAGATAGCTGCAATTCTGTATTACAGAACATGCCAAAAAGCAGAGATACATTTTAAGGTGGAAACTGGATCAGCACCTGCCCTGCTGAGTGAGATGGTACTTCAGAATATTTTTCTTTTTATTTTTCACATTACTGCTAATGGTGGTTTTTTGTTTGTTTGTATTTCTTAAATGTAATTCTTTGTCTAAACATAAGAATTAAAAGTGAAAGGAAAATAATTATTCTGGTAATATTTGGGGAGTTTATTTTAGCAGAATTTTCTTGAAGAAATTCAAAACTAAAAGATAATTAATATCGTACGTATTGAGATTTTAATTAGAAAGTCTTTATTTTACTAAAAAATATAAAACCACTGCCCTTATTTATGTAGGAGACCATATAAAAACATGGAGTTTTTTTAAAGATTGCCATTTATTTGGCTACTTGGTCTGCTAAAAAAAAAAAAAAAAAACAAACTATAGTCACTTCTTAAGTACATTATTTTCTTAGGAATGGGCAAAAAAATGCTCAGATAATCCTTTCCAGTGTTTTAAGGACAGCTTGCAACGTCAGTCCAGGGAGCAGCCTCAGTTCCATACCAGCTGAAAATGTGGCCAGACAACTGCAATGAGTGGAAACCTTAAAGGCACAGAAACCTTCCTTGCCAGGATTCAGGTCAGTGTAATCCACAAGTGCTCTCTGACTCTGCAGCTCTGGTAATGAACTGCAGATCCTGACCACACAGGACTAAGTCACACTAGAGAGTGTCTGCTGAAATCAATAACACGTACCAAACGTATAATTTTATTTTTTTTTTTCCTCCTACCATTCTTATGGCTACCATGTCTCTGTCATTAACCTAACAACTGAAAGGTATTTAAAATGTTTTCTGATCAAGGTACCTCCTGTTAATTTAGTTATGAAAATTAAATGCACATTAAGACAAAAGGGAAAAGAGAGACCAGTAAAATGAAAGCTTTATTTTTGGCAATAAAATTTTAGAGCCCCTTCTCTCCCTCCCTCCCAAACTCTCAGGTTGATTCATCTCTCATTCAAATTTAAAATGCACAGA
The DNA here is from genome assembly GCA_013397195.1 of Hylia prasina. Lineage (NCBI taxonomy): Eukaryota > Metazoa > Chordata > Aves > Passeriformes > Sylviidae > Hylia > Hylia prasina. The sequence goes on from VYXD01016810.1 coordinate 324,292, forward strand.
GAGGCTGCAACAAACCCACAGAAGATTGATATGCACCACACTCCACACATGGTTTAGCTCTTTATTCCAAAGTCTGGCATGATGATGTTGGGTTTCGTGATGATATTATTTCAATATATAATAAACAGGGTTTGCTGTAAAAACAGTGCAATGCAAGTCCCCTTTAAAAAAAAATACAAATTGTTACTATAGCGCTTGGAGAGAAAGGGAGCGAGAGATTCACAATGCAGGCTCAGAACTTGGCAACCTGTAAAAGTGCCCAGTTGAAAATTACTAACAGCTGGAGATGACAGTTGTTTTAACAGCTGAGCTGACAGGATTAATTTAAATGCACTGAAATCAAAAGTAGATAACACCTGTTTAGTCTTCCAGGGCCATTCAAAAAGGTAGGCCAGAGGAAAAAAGCAGAGCCAGGGCTGTCTGTGCGGGCATGTGTGCACCATGTATGTCTGCATGTGTGCATGTGGGAGCCTCTCCCCCTCCCTGAGCAAAGGACAGAGGCGCTCCAGAGAAGAATGACATACTTTTGAAGGCTGGGAGTGCAGGGGAGATGGGTGGCTTGTCACACAATAACAGAGAGGCCAGACCCCCGCCAGCCCCAAACATCTGGTTCCCATTGTGCCCACCCTCCTGCTCACCCTTCTTCCCCCTTCTCTTATCCAGGGTCTGTGACCCAAACCCAGCAATGGATAAAGATCACTGGGTTTAAAGCTGCAGTTCCTCACTCCTGCATCCCTGTGATCCCCCTGGGTTAATTAATGCATTCTCTTTGAGCTCCAAGTCACTGGAGCTCCCACACGCTCCCTCCCACCCGCTTCTTCCCCAAACTAAAAACAAAACAAAAAATTCCTCACCTTCCTGCCATGCCACAGCCTGTAACTCCTGTGTCCACAAAATAGATAAATAAATTCTGCAAGGGGTGTGAGGACAAGCATGTGAGACAGTAAGAAATTTTTTATGTGGCAGGCAAGGAGGGGCTGATTTTATCTTTGTTTCTCAGGCTATCATCCTGCACAGTGTCCTGCACGTCCCCAGGACCACAGCTGGATGTCCCAGCATAGCCCTTGCTCTGGGTACGAGCTCCAAGAGATCCAGCAAGGAGAACTGTCTGGTCCAAGACAGGAGAATCTAGGACAATCTATGGAAACCACATCTTTTCCCAGCAGTGTGAACTACCACACAATGCCATCGAGCCAACTTCCTATGGCACAAGAACCCTACGGGCCCAACTCTGCAGCTGCTCCACTTGCAGCATTTCCACTGAGGCAAAAGTGAGCTCTGCTACTGAACCCAGGCCAAAGGCTCCCAAACTCAACCTGCAGTCTCATTTCTGGTTATGCAAATGGGGCTGAGCCCTAAAAGGCAAGCATTTCCAGGGAGCTTGCTTCCTCAGATCTCTGCCTAGTCCCTTCTTGTAAAGCAGGACCACTGCATCTCCCCTGCAGTAATTGAACTTCACCACTGTGAAGAAGCACACAGCTACTATCACTATCAACCACACTTCAAAACCACAGAAAGTGAACACAGAGAATGAAGTTCATGCGGCAATCTGTGTAAAAACACCACACAGGGAAAAAAAACCCAGAAGAAACTGTGTTTTCTGAGCCTGCTCTGTGCTTTTCACCATGGGACTGATCTTTTCTGCCTGTATTCGTCCAGGGATGGAAGAACCCCAGCCCTACAACTGGTACAGTGATGCTGTAGCTGTACACTTCTTACAGCAAAGCTCTTCCTTCGTGCCCCACAGCCCTTCAGCAGGGGCAAAAAGGAGCTGAGAAGCTCATGTGCTCACTCCAGCTGACTGCAAACCCAACCACCACGCTGTCACACCAACATCAAAGCACGATTGGCACCTTCTGTTTTTGCAGTTGAAAGGGAAAAAAAAAAAAACACCTTCAATAGAATGGTTCAGGAAATGTTTGATTCATTGATATCAAAAGCTGGAGAATCACAGATACCTTCAGTTACAGCATGAACCACTGCCAGAAAGCAAGACAGAAAGAAAACCATCCATGGTAGCTGTCCCTTAGCTGCAGGTTTCAGCGTACTCAGCTTGTATTCTCTTTACATTTCCAGCCACCAAAGCTCCCACACACTCCCTCCCACCTTCCTTTTCCCCAAACAGCACAAAGCTTCATATAGGCTAGATCACTGTGCCAAGAAAAACAGAACAATTCTTAACTAAGCTGCATTTATTTACCTATTTCAGAATTTCAAGTCCTCTTTTAGCATTTATTGTCCAGGCAAAACTACTTGCTTGGACAAATGTAAATATTAATGGCAGTTCTGAGAGAAGAAATAAGACCCAAACTCACCTCTTGTGTGTGAGCCCTGTATGCAACAAACTGAATTAAACCACAGTAAACACCAATTTACATAGGCGAGCTTCAAGTCTGGGTGTAAAACTGCCTTCATTTTGTTTCACAAGAAAGGACCAGGACACTTTTAAACTCAAGTCAGACGAACCTTTCTCTGGAGGGTATAATTTGGCCACTAAATTAATTTTAATGAAGCTGGGGAGTACCGTGTGCTGGACTGTACCTGAGTTTCACATCTGCAACCCAGTCTATGTGTGAGAGGATTTAATGCACAGGGCCACACTGCCCACCTTGCCAGCCCTGTATCCAGGGCAGGAGAGCTCTGTTAAAAGACAGACACCAACACCAGCTCTCAGCAAGTCCTAGGCAAGCAAGGGAAAAACCTCAGTAAAATGAGGTTATAAAACTTTCTTACTTGCTGAGGCATTGAACTTTTCCAGCAAATGAACCTAGGGATTCCCAATATGTTCCTAAAATATTGGGCTAATACCAGAGGGCATTTTCCCTGTTATTTTTCATGTCCATGAACCTCTGCATGTCTGGATTCTGACCAAGTCTGGAAGCAGAAGTGCCAAGGAACATGTGAGAGGCTGTTCTCCTGACAATTCCGATTTGGCTGGTTGCTGGAAATGACAGAAATCCCCAGAGAAAACCAGCACCAACGACAGTTCATCTCCTGATAGGCAGCACAAGATCCCTACTGTCTACCACAAATAAATCAGGGAATGTTTCAAAAATGGGGGGAAAAGGGAATAACATTGAGAGAACATATATTTCCAAAAATAAATAAATCCTCTGCTCCCTATAAATACACATCAAAGTAGCAGCAGTGGTAGTTGTACTAGCAGTAATAATGATGATGTCAGGAAGGTCTGATTGCCCTTGCTTATATCCATACTTTATTCTTACAAATTTTATAAAGCCTACCTGCACATCTAAATCATTAATTTCCATTAATATTTCCAGAGAAAAAAAAAATCTTGCTTTTTAAAGGGCTTTTTCAAAGTTTTCAGTCTACTGGGCATGCGATGATAATTGCTGCTCTGTTCTGCTTAATGATAGAGTCCTTTCCCTGCACAAAATAAGAAGCAGTTTCTTCTCCACTTTTCATTTCTTTACCCAACTCAGAGGCTCAAAGAATAATTACAAACAATGCCTGAAGAATGGTTCAGTTAATGTTAATTTATACAACAAACTAATTACTACCAAATGGTAAAAAATCACATGTGGAAGTTCCTGTCTCCCACGCACACAACTAAACCAGCAGCCATCTGTCTCAGCCTGGGAGCTCTCAGTGACAACCGAGGGAAGCAAAGGCAAAGGATGAATCCAGACACACTAAGCTGCTTCCTCTGACACAAAACCATGGGATTCAAACACCATTGTCCCCACACAGTGATCTTAGAAGTGGCATTTTTTTTTTTTTCCATTTCCATTTATAAAACAAACAAACAACTTGCATCAGGAACCCCTTGCTGTCTAAATTTTATCTCAGTCCCAAGGATTTAGCAGGTCTGAAATATCTCCATCTATCTGTAATTCTTTCCCCCAGCATTTTCTCTACATTGCCCTTTATAACATCCTTGACTATCAGAAAGCATGATGTGAGACAGTCTTTGAATCTGTTTACACTATGTTAAACAACATGATGAGAAAATTTTTTTTGTTTCAACAGTTTTTTTCCTCAACCTGAGAAAGCAATTTTCTCCCAAACCTTGAAAAATCAAAGTCGGTGCAATTGTTAAACACTTTTATGGGATGCTCATTAAAAACTGACAGGGACAAAAAAGCTGGGGACAAATCCTGAAGCATTTGTTCAGTTTAAAGTCTCATTGAATTTCATGTGAGTGTTACTTTCTTGAGGACTTCAATACCAGACCCTTTACATGAACAAGGACCTTGGCATTTTGACTGTTAATTATTCTCTGATTAGCTTGCATCTAGTGAAACAAACTAAACACAATATTATCCCCCAAGCTCTGTTCAAGAAATCTCAACTCCAAAATTCTCTGCTCTCTGTGAGATCAGAACTCCAGCAGTCATCAAAGAAAGTGCTGTACATGAATAGGAGCAAAATATCAGAGTTTAGATTCGCAGTACAGTTTTCAGAGGAGAAGTGCTTTTCCCCTGCCATTAAAAACTTACAAATCTTTCTTTGTTTGAATATAAGGCAGACTTTTCATATTGCAGAATTATCTCTACGTATCTCATTTGAATCAGGCCCCCCTCTTATGTTTCTGTGAATCCCACAGAAGTGGCAAAGTGCAGCCTTCATTTCATTAGAAAGAGACAAGCCAGTATAAGGTAAAGACTGAAGATGGTTTAGTAAAGATGAAATGTCTATGAACTTGTGCTTCTGAGTATTTCTCTATTCAAAAAGAAATAATATGTTTCAGATAGCCTGAAATAATCACAGAGGAGTAACAAGTGCCACAGCAATTTAAAACAAGGTCCCTGTAATCTCATATTCATGAAGTAACACAGTCATTATTTCTACATGGCCAGAACAGTATCGACAGTTTAAACGAAGTAAACAAGAAAGAACCACAAGAGAATCTACATAACCAAACAATAATGCCTAATTATTCCTCATTCATAGTCCTTAACGGAATTATGAGACATATACATATATACACATATATANACCATACATTTTTATACACATATATATATATAAAATTACAGGGAAATGATTCTAACATACAGCCAAGAGCATAATATTTTACATAATAAAATACATCCAATGAAGTGAAGGAGGGAGAAACAATTTTTCTGTTGCTCAGCCCCATTTTGCCTCATCTTTTTTTTTTACATCATCAGGAGCTGCTTTCTATGAATGAAAACTTAAAATCACAAGAGTTTCACTCTGTTTCACATTTCACACTGTTTTCACTTTTTAAGGGGCATTTTATACAATAGCTACTATTTAAGGGGGGGTGGGGAGGTGGGAAGAGGGAGAGTGTGGGAATTACAATGCAAGTTCAGCAAAGTCCAGTTTCTGGTATAACAAGTGAACTAAGACAGCTTTCAACATGGATCTGGAGTGTGAAATTAACCACTGAGTGCTGTATCAGTGAGTGGGTTAAGACAGAAAAAGGAAGGGTCAGTCACCACAGTGTGTGCTGCAGAAATACCTCTTTCTGCTTTTGGGGGATGTTTTGGACATTTCACAGTCCTTGGACTGAGACTGACATCAGGTCTCTTCCCTCCTCTTTCACCCCAAGTAGCCTCAAGCAGCTCTCACAGCCAAAAGTCTGCCTCTAATTTTAGTTCCCACTCCTGGCACATGTTGTGTCCTAGATCACTGAAAGCCTTGAATTAATACATTAAGACCCAGTATTAAGCTCCAGAACTGACAGCTTCATGGACTGCATTCAGCCTGGGAGGAAAGCTACCTGGCATTGCTTAAACAATCCCAGTGCCCTCTCCAAGTAGGAGCAAGATTTTTCCAAAAAAAAAAAAAAA
>VYXD01016810.1:330127-361899 GCA_013397195.1 Hylia prasina
TATTTTTCCCATCCCAAGATTAAACAGATTGCAAAGGTGAATTCTAAGGGAGAAGGGAAGAGCTGAAGAATGTTAAAGCATTCTTCTAAGCTCCTTATACCGAAAAGCTTGGAAAAATTGTCTCCCTGTTCCATTTTCCCACAATGTTGCCTGATTATGCAAATACAGCAGGCATCTCCACTCTTCTCTTCTTGATGCTTTTTCACCTGCCCTTATGTCCACAGGGACTTGTCTGCCAACACAGCTGAAGCAGATGAGTTAAAAACAGGCACAGGGCATCTTGTGCGCTCCTGAAAACACTCAGGAGTGTGGTGGCTGGTAACCACAGTCTCATTCCTGGTGAACATTTACAATGTCCAATGTAAGCAGATCAATTGTTAGCACCAACTTGTGAGAAACCAAGGATGAAATGGAACTGGCAGCTGAACTCTCTCCAGCATTTCAATGGCAGTTTGCTCCGTGCTATATTTATGGCATAAGGCCAGAACAAAAGCAACAACCAACAAAACGAGTTTACACAGAACTATTAGGAAGATTTTGCAGTCTGGCAATGTAAGAAAGCACCTCTCGTTATTTTTTTCTTTGTGAGCCCCATTGCTTTAAAATATTGGCTCATGCAAGATGTGTAGCATCCACTGGGTACTGTGTCCTCCCATCCAGTAACCTAACAATAAAATTATAATAATAATAAGCCCCATGACTGTCTCAAAAAAACTGCATCTTTTTTCACCAGAAAGAGCAAGGTTCTAAACTGCTCTGTTATGTATACTATTCACTTAATAATTTTATGCTTAGTTGTAGAATGATCACCAGTGAAAGCTCCCTAATTCATCTGAACTCAGACAGGATTGACTTGGCCAAACCAGTAAGAGAAGAATGCATTTTGCTTGGATATGCATCCCATACATGCCATACCCAACAGCTTCACAGGAGTTGTGAATCAATTAGATGACACAGCAAGAGGAAATGCATACAAAAAAAAAAAGAAAAAGACTTAAAATAAAATAATCTTCAGTGAAATGTCTCCATATTTAGTTAAACAACATTGCTGATTAAAGCTGTACATGAGATCAGTGTGGAATCCAGAATTGTTGCAGCTGACAATCATTAGCAAGAGCCTGCTGTCCTCTAGTTTCATCTTCATATATTAATTTCATATACAAGGAAATATAACTATTTGGAAATACATGGCTTTATTTAGGTCTTGTATATAGATATCTCAGCAAAAATACATTAACATGCTTTACACTTTGCAACAAGCCAGCAAACCTACAGGATCAAATGAATACACAGTAATCACTACAGTCAAAACCATTTTTCTGGTTAGTTGCTGACTTTTTTGCTTTTTATTTTTTTTTCCCCTGGTGCCTGACTCTGTGGGAGATAAGATGCTCAGTTACTGAAATGGGATATGTGTTGTGGGCAAAACAGAAAAGAAAAAGAAGTTTAGCATAAAAGCATCAGGGTGCATAAAAAAACCAAGAGGCTTTCTTCTTCCATGTGATCTTTGTCTCTAGACTATTTACCTTAAGATTGTGTGGGCTAATCTACAGTACAAGACTAATGCAACATTCCAAACTGCACTGGAAAAACAGGACACTAGGATAACCACTTCCAAGTCAGGAGAGACACTTTCCTTTCTGATAAAGCCCTTGGACACCATTTGTAACTTTGAGGCTTTTATATCTCTGGCTGTTACCATTCTTATTTATTGGCAGCGCAATACAATAATTACTTGGGTCTTTTTTTTGGTTTTTTTTGGGTTTTTTTGAGATGGAAATAATATTTTCCTTTGGGCATATGGGCTGGCCTTCGCAACTGCAATTCCTAGATGTTTAGACAAAAAATTGTAATTAGTAGCCAAGTAGCATGTCCCATACACAACCAACTGTCCCTGCTGGACTTCACATCCATACATCTCATGTCCTGTGTGTCTATGACTTATTTGCAGATTCAGTAATTTAATTAATTACACCTAAAAGGCTCAGATGAGCAGTGGAGGTTCCTTGCACACTGCAGTGAATGAAATTGTTTTTCCTCCCTGACAGGAAGAATCTGGCTCTCCGTGTCACACATCTGTGCTTCTCCTTCCTTGTGCTGTCTAAGCACAGGGTACTTTCTGTACCCCAAAAGGCAAGTCTGGGGGCTAATTCATCCTGCACTACTGTACTGAGATACAAGTATCTTACCAGCTAGGCCATGAAAGCTTCTACCAATTAATGACCACTAAGACTTTGCTGTTGTTGTTACCTTTCAGTTCTTTTAATACTGCTCCTTCTAGGAACAGACCTAATCCCTGTCTGTAGAGGGACAGAAAAACAAGTCATGCTGGGTTCTTTATAAATCCTCTATTGGGTCAAGTGTTGCCTTCCTAAAGCTCTTGCATATTCAGTGGGAGTGATGAACTTGAAGAGCAGAATGTGGCCCACATCACCCTGAAGTGTCCATCAACTCTCCCACACTCAGAAATAAATCAAGACGAGATCCCTCTCAACCACAACCAGCCTAAAATATAAACCACAACAGGGAGACCAGGAATTCAGCTTCAGTCAGATGGCTTTCTCTTCCTCCTTCCAACCTGCATCAAGGAGAAGAGGGCNGGGGGGGAAGGAGGGAAAGAGAGCTGGAGATAGATTAGGGGGTAACAAAACTGGAGAGGAAGATAAACAGAGCCAAAAAGAAAAATGTCCTTTGTTCATGTAAATGGCTCTCTGCTCCCAAGCCCTCTGCATGACTAATGCCACGCTGTGGTGTGTAAACCTCTTGGGCACATAACACAAACAAAGCATAACTCGGCCTGAACAAACAAAGGCCTAAGCAACAGTGATTGAATTCATCTTAAAACAACAAATCAATTCTTCCCTATTAATGCCCTAAATACCAGCGTAGGAGCACTGTCCTGTTGTAATAAACAGCCATGTGTTCAATTACCGTCTGTTTTCCCAACTACTGCTCTCTCCAGTAATTACACCATGCAATGCATTCTGCATTGACATTATATTAATGTGCTGGGAGGAGAAATCTTAAATACGAATTAAATCGAGGCTGAACATCTCAGAAAGCCCTACCAAGTCACACGAGTGCTAACAGGGCATTCATCAGCAGAAACCACAGCCTGATTTTTCTCTTCATTCACTTTTCACTTTCATCCTCTGGCTAAATAAATAAATTAAAACACAAGCTTGAAAGAGCTCTATTGCACCAAAGACCAGCAGAGCAAATCTTCCATAAGCTCTCTAAAGTCCACTTCACCTGTACAAGAAAGCTCCCCAGTCAGGAGCATTTAGTAAGTATCAGCTTACCTCATATCAGCCAAACAGCAGCAAAGCAAAACCCCTTCAACAACAGACAGGTGACAACAAAATGGGGCAAGAAAAACAAAAGCAGAAAACTTTAGGGACTGAGACAAAAGCAGGAGAATGGAAGTTTAAGAAAAGGTGCCTTAGCCTTTTGCAGAACCGTCAAACAACTTCTATTGACTACTGAATAGCACACAGCAAACAGACCAAACAAAAGATATGATGAAAGACATATTTACTCGTGCAGGGCTCCTTCCCCCCACCTCAACCTTTCTTTCCTTTTCACATACACCCACACTGCACCGTTTGCATTGTGTTGTTAAATAACCAATAGCAACCCAGAGGAAACACTGGAAGGGTTTCTATGATGCTGTCAAGCACCAGACAGATGCTTGGCAGTGTCAATATGTTCTTTACGTTTGGGTTGTGCCAAGGTTTGAAATTAAAAATAAAATAGGAATAATAATACTGGGAGAGGCAAAGAGAAAGATGGCAGTGAGTTAGTGCACGGATGTACAATAAACTTTTAAATCAATGGAGTATCATCCTACCTGCTGGGTTTTACTTCAGCAATTTGAACTGTTATGGAAATAAATAAACGGAGCTTTTCTTTTTGCTGTGTACCGGGCTGCAAGAATTTTTACAGAAAGCAAAGTAAAATTCTGGGGTATACCAACTGCAGATTTCTAGGCCCTCTAGAACAGGCTCCGAGGTTTCGGCTACAAAGACAGGCCAAGTACATCTAATGTATGTTCCAAGATCTGCTCCAAAATGAAATGCCCTAGGTGCTGCAAAACTTTGCTGCCTTGAGACTCCAGAGGGCACAGAAATTTGCATGTTGGGAGGAAATCAAATTTTGAAAGCTCTCCTGACTAATATTACAGATTGTCCTCCAAGCCGCAGTGTATAACATTCAGATATATTTAGGTGTCTGTAAAACAACTGTTCATTTGTCCTTCTCAGGTCATTAAATACAAAACCACCCCCAAAACCTCACCAGGTTTTGCAAGTCATTTTTGTTTGACTAGTTTGCATTTTTTCATTTCAGCTGCCAAACCAAGTCAGGGGAAAAGCTGTTTCCACCTGACCCGAAGTGTTTTATTTAATTCTAATTGAAATGTTTTCATTTCTCTTTCAGATTAATCATCTTAAACATTTAAAAACAAAAAATATCATTTCCAAAGAAACATTTTGTCTAAAAATGTTGACTGTTCCAAATTTTGTACTATTTTTTGGCTAAAATTAACTTGTTGAATTGCTAAATTGTATCAGTCCTTAATTACTGTGTAACAGGTTTTAGGGTGCTTAGGGCAGAGAGTTCCCCGCATCTCTCCTTTATTTGGTTTTTGAGCACTTTTTGAATTCATACATTATAGAAATCACACACATATACCACGCTTTCTCCTGAAGCAATGCAGAAATCACAACACAATTAAACTGCATGAGAAGGAAAGATGCTGAAAGGAATTCTACCTCCCCAGTACAGCTTATGTACTATGCAGGAGATGTATACAGATGTGTCAAGCTGGCAAGCCTCTAACCACCTTAAACATATCAATGTTAAACAGACATGTATCTAATAAAACTAAGCAACAGCTCCAAACTTCAGAGTGTTTTTACAAGGCTATTTCATTAGCTAAACAAGCAAGTGGGAGTTGCTGCAAATGTTGCTCCTTGCCATACTAGAGGCTTTCCCTTGCTTCTGGTAAACAGAAGACACAAGACAGCCTTGTGAATAGCTCATGGCACAGACTGAGATCTAAAGCTAATCAGACAGGATGACAGGTCATCTTAATCAACTTCAAAAGCCAATCCACATGCTCGTCCCAGCTCCTCACCTCCCCTTCCCTGCATCGCTCTCTCACTCATTTGGCTGAATTTCCCCCTTCCCCCTCTGCTCACTTCCCACAAATTGTGCTGTTAAGAAAGAACCAGGGAGCCCTTCAGGTCTCAGCATCCCAGGCGCAGGTGGTGAGGAAAACTTTGAAGTGAGCTCTCCACTAACTCTAGAGCTGGCCGTGCCTCCTCCGTCAGCAGCTCTTATTAAAAAAACAGACCAAGCATCCACTAGAACAAAAACCAAGCAGGCCTATTTAATTAGGGCAAATACTTGATATCCACTTCTTCATGTTAAACCACACAGTCACACAAGCCTGGGAGGTCTGATTAATTTTAAAATGCACGGTCGTGACAAGCGCCTCGGGGGTAAGAGAAAGGGGAAAAAAATCCCACAAATCCTGCTAGCTCGACAAATAGGTTTCAGCTAAATGGTGTGCATGTTGCCCAGATTAAGATGTTACTATTCAGCAAGGGCTTGAACCTTTAATATGAGGGACAAGAGGCCTGAGAAACAGGTGGCTTGCTCTTCACTCTTGAATAAATGACATCCCCGAAAGCTGCGGCACACGAGCGCGCAGGAGGAGCTGGCACACTCCCCCATGTACATCTGGGCACTGCAGTCTGGGGCAGAGGTTCCTGCAGCAGCCATCCAAGGACTGAAATGAAGGTCAGAAAGCTAATGGCTTTTCCATGGGAGGGGGAAGTGAAAATAAAATAGTAATAGTAATAATGATAATAATAATAATAAAATTAAAAAGAGAAAGAGCACACAAAAAATCAAAAGGCCACCTGCAAACTGATCTAGGTGGAATGCCACAGCGGAAACGCACTGAAAAATGGCATGGGGTCAAAAGTGACAGCAAGTTTTGAGAACCCCTACTGAAATGAATCACAGCTGGTGAGGAGTCTGGCTATCTGGGGGATAAAAGGTAGGCAGGAGCCCAAATCGTTATTTTTGCCTTGCTGAATCACTTATATGTTGTGTTGTTAAAGATGGGAAGTGAAAAGAGAAAGTATTTGGCTTGGGCTCCTGCTTGTTCAATATTATGGAGTGAACACAACCCAGAAAGAAATTTTAATTGTAGAGATTCATCAGAGAAGACTTTCATTCTGAACCAGGGAGGGGGAGAGAGGGACTGCATCTTCTCTCCAAAAGCACTAGTTTCCTGTATCTCACTTGACCATAATGCTTTCTTCTATATTTAAGATGCTGTATCAGCACCTCAGATGCCTTTATCAAAAGGAAGAAGAAAAATCCAAAAGCTAAAACCTTTGAGGATGTAAGAAGAGAGAGTTGGAAGGGAATCTAAGCAAATTTTGAAAACATCCATTGAAATAAACCGTGACTATCAGGCTAAACTGTTGGGAAGGAAAACACTTAAAAACTGAAGGCAACGAATGAATAAACTTCACTTTGAGCAAGTCAGAGCTGGCAAGGCTTCAAACTAGGCTACCTCTGTTCTAGAGTTAAAGCACTTGTTAATAAAAATTTAAGCTACAGTATTTAACAGGGCCTTCTCTTCACATAGGCCTATTTCACAAATAAACTTTCAAATGTTTTAATTATTTTTTATTTGTATCAGCAGCATATGAAGGCATATTTCCATATGGCAGGGTCTTTGAAAGAAGCACAAGGAAGTTTGACGCTGGCCTGCTCTACAAGAAAAGACATTTTCTGGTGACAGACTGCAGAGATGAACATGGAACCACAAGGCACCTGAAGCATCCTTCCACAGCAACAGGAGTGTATGAACAAAACTTGAAAGTACTCAGCTGCAAAGTACCCTTGCTTGTCCTTCAGTGGAAAAGCATTACAAAGCCTCTTCAACACGTACTCTGTCAAAGGGGCAGTGAAGAACCAAATAAAAGAGTTTCAAACCCCAACCAATTACAGTATCCTTAGGCCTTTCCCGAATCTCTGCACTTTATTTCTTCCCATCTCATCAGATGTGATTTAAAAAAAGAGTCTGCATTTCAAAGGCCACCCTTCTCGTGCCCATGAATGGTCTGCTTTGGAATCTATGGCTTAAAAAGAGGGAGACATCTTGGGTTTTTTTACAAGATTTGCTGATTAAAAGTTTGATAATGTTAGGAGATACTTCAGCTAGAGAGCCTGAATTCAGCATGGCTCACTTTTATAGATTACAGAACTGCTTAAACAACAGCCATTTAAATTACCACATTAACAGGTGCTGTGATTTATAATGCAAACTTAAACGTCAAATACAAATAGCCTTTGGGGGATGTTCAGAAGACAAAAATCATGCCCAAGAGGCTCTTCTCATCCCTTTTTTCACAACAAGTAATTACTTATAGCACTGCTGCCTACTATAATACATGAAGCTCTAGTACTCACATTGCCTGTTAAAGCTCTGCAAACACACGTATTCCCTTCTTACTAAACAGCTGAGATTAATTGCTCCCCCTCTGAAGACCTAAGGACTGTAAGATCAAAATTTTGGAGCAGGAAAAATATGAAACACAATAGATGAATAATCTGTGTGTGTGTTCATATATATTTATGTCTAAATACATACAATACATTATATATATGCATGTGTGTGCATGTATGGATGCATATCTGTGTATGTGTCTTTATGGAAAATTCAACGTATTCATTTAAACAGCCCAAGTGAACTGAGTTTCTGAGGTCCTTACCAAGGAAGAACGTGCAGGTGAATGACTGTACCCACACAAGCTCATGTGCTCATGTCATCAGGTAGATGTTCCTATGATCCCTCTTTATACCGAGTTCCTAAGAATTCTGCACGACAACATGGATCTGGCCTCAGAAGACCCACTATGAAGGTTTTAAAGATGAACAGATACATAACCTGTTAAAACCATATACTACCCAAACAGAAAAAGAAGATTGATTCTTAATGCAAAGTTAGGAGATGTAAAGAGACAAAGAATACTCCAGCTTATTCTAAAGATAGGAAGGAATTTACTTTTGTTTGCCTTTTTCTTTTCCAGAAGTGAAGCAATATGTTTAGGGGAAAGGCTACAGAGATTTCAGAGATTTAATTTTCCACAAGCACAGGCCATAAATTAAAATACAGCAATCCAATCACATTAATAGTGCAAGGAAAAGCTAAGTGGTTGCTTTGGTCTTGTCTTTCACAAACTTGTGTCAAGCTCAGTGACTTCAAAGAGATTTCCATTTCATTTCTACAAACGAGGAGAACAGACAGACAGAGAGTCTCTGCCATCCTCTGATGCCTGAAGAAAACAGAAGAAAAACATGCCTGTATCTCATTCTCCTAATGATTTTAGCTGCAAAAGGAATCCCATGGTCGGCAGACGACCCTCAGGGCAAGGGCTTGAGGTCTGTCACAGTGTATAAGGCTTCCCCAAACCCACTCCATTATCTTCATTATTGTATACCAGGAATAAAAGGGGACTGACTCCTCTTCTGAAGCTCAAGTTAGAAAGGACAGAATGTTTCATGTAAAATAACATTGTGTGACTTCAGTAATAGGTTTATGCCTTTGGGGGCCTAATACTAAAGCTGCATGTAAGGATTTTCCACAGAATTTGAGAGAAGAAAAATGAGCACTGTATTAGTAATGAGTAAAATTCTGCAAGTTTTAGATCCACTGAAACACTTACGTCTCTGTGTCAGCATGACTCATTGTCAATCACATACTCTCAGCCAGCAGCAGGAAAATGGCAAAATTAGGGGGAGAAGGAAAAAGAGCAAGGAGCTTTAGAGCTAAAGTATAAGCCCCTATAAAAACATCCCCCCCAAAAAAACAAAAAAAAAACCAAAAAAACCCCAAACCAAACAACCAACAAACTCATACCCAAGGAGGAAAAGGAAGTGATGAGCTTTTGGAAAAGTCAGGTAGTGTGGGTTCCTACAGGGCACATTAACCAAGGGTATATATATAACAAATCTACATGAAAACCAGTTATATGAAGGTTGATGCTTTCCTTATCAGCTTATGTGTGAGGACAGGGGTGTGTTTACATATGTGCACGTGTACATGTGTACATTGCTGCACTCTGAGCAGCATTTTTAAAATGTAAAAATTCTTGTCCTTTACTGACAAAGTTTACTAATTTTACTTTATTTTTCTAACAAACGTAATTGAAGAAAACCATTTCCCTCGTATCAATAAAGTTTCTTAGAAAGAGTCAAAGCTGTTATCAATATTTTGGAATATCTCACTTGTCCTTAAAGCCTGTTTCAGAAAAGAGAAGCCCTTTTCCTGACTGATATGGGGTTTGAACTGAGACCTGAAGTTGTCTATGCAGCCCTTCTCTTTTTTCTTGATTTTGAAGAAACAGGCCATTTGAGAGAATGCTTGAAAAGCACGTTTCCCACAGCAATTCGGAAGACTATTTCAAACAATAAAAAGAGAGCAAACACAGCCCATTGTACAAGTTAAATAATATATAAACTGTTGAGTACATACAGAAATGGGAATCCGGCTCATATCTGGTCTTTGAAAGATTCACAGGAAATTGATTTAATTAAACCTCAACTACTGGTGCAAATGTTTCCTTTTCTTCCCGAAGGGAAATAAAGTATTATATTATTCTTGTTGACATAATGCAGCAAAGCTTAACCAAGATTCTTGATCTTCATCCCACAAAGCTTTACAAACTAGCAAGACTAAAAATCATTACTGCAATATGCATTTATCACAAATTGCTGCATTTTTACCTACACGTACTATCAAAGATTCCCACTTGTAACACCTTATTCACAGGGAAATTCATTAATATGCTAATTACCTGACTAGCAACCAGTGACGACTGACAATTTTACTTTAGCACTACATGAAGAAGACATGACAATAATTTTCTGCTGAAGTTCAAACAGAGAAGACACTGTGTTGCATCAGTATATAACTCATTCAGGGAAAAGAACTCATATTTGTAGAGGACCTCTAAGAACAGTCTAGCCATCTGCACCCAGAAATATATATTTTTTAATTAGCCACTCTAAAAACAACCATGTTGGCTGAAGGGAAGGGGGAGGGAGGCTTGTCAAAATGATGTATTTGTCCCTCACCACCTTTCAATGCTCTTATGCAAGTCTAATTTTCTTCCTAGCCAGCTCACCTCTCTGGCCTCCTTTTGTTTCATGTCCCATTTCCCATTCTCTTCTAACTTCTGAACTTTTGTTAGTTCGCTTTTAAGGAGAAAGGGAAAAAAAGCTCAACTCTTTCCTATTCATTTTTTCCTGGATGGGGAGTAAGCAGAGACATGAATATGGCACCCTCATAATGATTTAACTAGGGCTTAATGAAATTTTCATCACAACCTGCTGTTCAATTTAATGGCCTTTGAAAGACAATAGAACAATGGCTAGAGGGAAGAAAAGATTTTTTTGTCGCACACATTTGCAAAGCCCAACATTCAGTTGCTCCCCCTCCTCTCTCTCCCAATCTCTTCACAAAGCTGTAGATCTTTTGTTTGTACTGTATATTTTCATTTTAGTAGAGCTGAGATAATGCACAAGCTCTGTAACCATTCTCATGCCTATCTGTGGCCTTTCCTTAATGGAGTCTGTGCAGCTTGTACAACCTCATACTCAACGAAGTATTTATACATTGCCCAGAACTCCTTGTTCTTTCCTCTCTCAGATAAAAGCCTGGTCTCCTTCCCACCCAATCCCAATCTCTTCCATCCAAAGGCACAAGGTATGTTATGGCACTGACCATTACATCAACGTAAATGCAAAAGAAATGCTGCAAGTAATATTAAAAAAATGCTTAGAGAAAGAATTTATTTCCCAGCAGACCCTTACTGCATGCTCCAGTCAAGAAAAGCCTAATTTACAATCCTGTCATGCTCGTGTATGTGCCAGCCTGTTTGTATCCATACTTTCATCCCAGTATGCAGGTTGTCCTTAAATTTTCTTGTAGGTGCTGTCACTTCATGCTTTAGCACTGAGGTGGGCCCTTTTAGCCAAAAGGCAGCTGTAAATATGCATGCAGATACCTATGGAGATCATAATGAGAACTTTGTCTGCCAGTAAGGACTTTGACTCTGCCCCAAACAGGCAAAAATCAAAAATCCTCATCTTTGGTCTTAGTCTCAGCCCGCAGAGCACAATTCCTACCATCACCAGCTGGAGAGAGGGTCTCAAAAAGACACCTATTCTCCAGAAATGACACCTATAAGCCAAAGCTGAAACTTGCTGGCCACACACAATGCAGGGAACACCTGCATTATTCCCTCTGTCTGCACAGCACCTGCACTACAGATAAACAGACCATGATGTGTCCCACACAAAGGCTTTCATGAATTCCCAGTTTAACTTCTTACCTTTCAAATAATGACACGCACACTAGATCATTTCACAAAAACGTTGATATTGATGATAATACTTCTTTTAGTTCTAGAAATGGGGAGAGGGGAGTAGTGGTGTAAAAGCCCCCAGGTGATTAAAACTAGTTTGCTGCAGGCATATTGTGGAGGTTGCAACTGTAACAAAAAGACCACTAGACTCTCTTTTTTGGGGAAAGCTGAAAACGTTGGCTGTGATGTGACACTGATAAAATTCACCTCTAATGTAGGAAAGAACTGTAAGATCTTTAACTCTGCTAGCAAGGAGAAGCAAACAGAGCAGAAAACGGCACGATTAAAAAGTGTACGCATCCAAAGGGTCTGGAGGGAAAGAAAAGAACACAGGAAATTTTGGCCAGCTTCCCAGGCCTTACCTTCTGGCTCGTTTTTGATGAGCTCTTCCATTTTCCTTTGCTTCAGGGTGTCCACGACGTCGGCGAGGCTCCCCTTGCGTCGCTCTGGGGTTCCCAGGGCCGTGCTGGACAAGGACTCTCCACTCTGACGCCCACCTTCTTCTGCCTTCAAGGGTGAGGTAGATGAGTTGTGCGGGGCAAATGAAGACATCACTTTATTGCCATCAACTTCCTGAAAGGGGAGGAAAAGCAAGATGAAACGCTCCTTTCTTTTCTTCAAGAAGGAGGGGGGGGAAATAGGCAGAAAGGAAGAAAGAACAATCCTTTGTTCTTTGAGTTCATTGCTATTTGTTCTTCTGTTGAAACCTTTAAAAAAGGCATGCAATGCTTCAAAAACACCCAGAACAAAGCCTATCCATAAAGCATAAAACCAAGATTACAGGCTGGAGTGAACAAAGATCAGCTTGCAAGAGAGAAACATAAAATACAGTTTTTCCCTAATTGAGAAGAAGTGTTGTTCTCATAGGTTTCCTAATAACAATGGTATTGATTACCTGTAATTGTTTGTTCTTTTACAGCTCTCTTTCTACAAAAAACCTTCAATTTTTACAAGGACCATTAATTTCCTGACTTTATAAAGTACTTAATGCCTTGATTGGCTAGTTGTTTTAAGAAATAAAATAGCAACTAAACATTAAATGTCCTTCACCATATGACATATTTTTACTCACAGTTCAAGCAGTTCTCCCATCTACAAAGGATGAAGCAATTGCTTTCTGTTTTCTAATTCTGTTCTCTAATGTCTTAAACCTTCATTTCTTGTAGAAACAGTATTTTTTTCACAAAGGTGGTCCTAATGACTTTCCCTGGCAGCACAATGGCAAAACTCTGTGACTTCCTGGAACATGCACACAACCCTCCTCACGTGAGAGCCCACAGAGGTCTACTCATTAATTTTAATGGAAAGCAAAACTGGTTCCAGCATCTTCAAACTTGCCTTCATTAACGTGAGAGCCCTCTCCTCCACATCTCCTCCAACACAGAGCAATGTTTTCTGCACAGATTCCTTCTCCTCTCGTGTCTGTTACACTCCACCTTTTTGTACACGTCTCCCAAACCCATTTTTTCCTCTGCTAATAAATGCCATCTGTACCTGGAAAACTTAGGTCAATGTCTCCAAACAAAGATTACAGCAGAGTAATACACTGCATAAAATATGATGCTGTAAACATATATAGTTTTTATTTTTATGTGATCTTCCAGGGTTTTTTTTTTTCACTATCCTATTACCTTACATTTTTGTACTCCAGCTGTTTAATGAATACTGTTTCTTTAAAAAGCCACTGCATCATCTGGTGACATGAGTTACAGATTTGGTTGAAAAAGTCTTAATAATTTTTAAATTGTTCTCATTTTTTCTTTTCATTTCAGAGGGTATGAAGATGATACATACATCTATAAATATGCACACACAGTTTTTAGTGATTTGTGTTATAATTTCATATTTTTTGAGTAATTTTGATGTCTCTGCTCTCATAAATCACAGTACTTCAGAAAAAAACATATACTTTTATAAACAGAAGATAAGTTGCCACAAATTATTCCAATAAAATTTGAATAAAGCTGCATGGAAATCATGCAAGGAAGGAAATATATTTGTTTTCACAGGCTATTTTGTTGTGGCAAAAGGATTACCTATGGTTAAGAAAACTTTTAATGCAAACAGTTTTGAGCAGCTTGAATGTGTTATACTAGTGAATAAATTCCTTAAGAGAATCGGATTTAACTGAGATTACAATCTGGGCCATCATATGCCCCAAAAACCAAACCCAGTGATGTTAATGAGAGACTTTCTACTGACGTCAATGAGCTTTTGACCAAGCCCTAAAAAATTTTCTAACTCCAATCAACAGAAATGCTCTTTTTTTTGTTTGTTTGGGTGTTGAGGTGTTTTTTTTTTTTTATTTTTTTTTTGTCTCTTGCAACTCTCTCCATTTTTGTCCTGCACTTGGAAAATTCCTAGTTGCTAACACCAGACTTCAAAATTTAGTTGAAGCCAAACGCAATTTGTTTCACGTATAAACTTGAATAAACTGATTTTTTAACACCAATCTAAACAAGCAAAACGATTAACTTCAGCATCATTGCAAATTTTATCTAAAATTCAAAACCATTATTACCAAGTGGTAATTTTTTTCCTACATGCAAGGCTAAAAGAGGAAATATCTTGAAAGCTGCTTTCTTATTCACACTTTGAGACAGATAAGCCAAATATCATCCTTAGTTACAGTTCTTAAATCTACCTATGCCATCAGTCACGTATAGGAACAGTGTGTTTCTTCATTTTACCAGGAACTAGTGTCTTGTTTTAATCCAAAGCAGGTCCCAAAGACTTTTACTCCTGTTTCTGTGTGTCACATATTGGTCACAGACACAAAGCACTTGTAAAAGTTGCCTGCTGCTGCTTCCATGTACATTTGGGGTACATGCAAGTGGGGTTTTTTACATACAAATATGTTCTGAGTATAAAACCAGTTTGATATAAGGGAAGAAGTATAAGAACATAAGGATTGAATGATTATATAAAATAATATAAGATGGTTTTCATAATCACAAATTACTTGGCTTTCAAATGAAACAAGTATTTTTAAAACTCTGCCTTGCTTTCTGTGGGAAAGGAATTGTGAGTGGGACAACACAGTAGTCTGTGAATAAAGCATCATGAACTCTGAATACTCAATTCCTAGTTCTTTCAAATGCACTGTGAAACCATGGAAAATACCACTTTTTTTTTTTTTTCTTTCCCCCTGCATTTCAGTTTCCTATCTGTAAAACAGGCACAAGCAATCTCTTAGATTATAAAGGTCTTGGAATGAAAAATCCATTAATAACAGAGATACTCTTCCACTACAATGTTGGCTCAAAGCATTTATACTACCACAGTTAGAAAGACTTCATAGCTGGATAAGAAAGGGAAGCGTTCTACACAGAGTTTTTTTAAAAGGTAAATGATGTACTAAAATATACAATCAAGAAACCATCTCCCCAAAAAAGTTTCTTTAGACCACTCGGCTAGGTGTGCATTTACGCAGTGTTTGCATATCCCACACATGGCTATTTATACACTTGTGGGCTTTAAGACTCAATCAAAACATATATACAGTAGGGGAACAGCTGCAATCACATCTCAGTGGGCTAAATTACAGTACACCAGTGAATTATTCATTCAGAAAGATCTGTAGCAATCACACATCCATTGCGTGATTTGCAATCCAAGAGGAATCCTCTCCTTTCTGCACTGGTGGATGAGAGCACACCCCAGCTCCTGAAGCTGCTGACACTTCCACATGTATCCTCCAGCACACCAGCTCCAGAATCTGCTTTCCCACAAGCCCAGGACCCTTTTATTCTGTCATTCACAACAACAACAACAACAACAACAACAACATGCAACAACAACATGAAATGTGCAACAGTTATCTTGGCTTTCACTTCATGTCCCTCTCTTCTAGGTTGTTCTTTCTTATGCCATTACTTGGGAGATGTGAAAAAGCTCTCAAGGAGTCTGGATTTTTACTTCTAGCACATAAAAAGAAAGGATACTTCCACCACATAAAGCCTGCCTGTGTCAATGGCTGCGTAAAGCCAAAAAACTTTGAGTAAAGAAAACCCTCTGATATTCCATACAGGAGTTTAACTATCCCCCTGAAAACACTCAGAGAAATCCTTAATGGCAAGGAAGATATGTCAGCGACAGTTTAAAATTAATCCCCTGAGAAGAAGTTCCCTCCCAACAAGTCAGATTTAGCAGGTTCTTTTTTTAAAAGGACAAATCGACACGACTTTCTTCAGTTTAACTGAAAGAAAAGCAACAGCACTGTAAAGTGGTATTAAGAAACATCAATATCTACTACTGATGTTTTACACTTAACTCCATCCAGCCACACCCAAGAGCCATCTCTGAGCCACCAAACTAGTGAGCACTTTTTCCTGGAGAAGAGTGTCCCTCAGCTCCGTAACCATTTCACCTGTTCAAGTTTGATTACATTCCAGCCTCTGGCACTGTTAATCCTGGCAGCAGTTTTATGCAGGCAGCAGCTGCCTGGTGGATGGGGCTCATCACGAACTGCTCTGCTAATGCGTGCTGGCCCAACATTTCCTCCAGCTCTGAGCTGGGATGGTACTCACCAAACACCTGATGCTGCTGCTTCTTGATTTCCCACTTCAGAAAGGCAGACAAGGACCTACACAGATCTTGCTGAAGAAAACACCCTAGGCCTTTCTTTCCCCCCACAAGCAACAGCAACAAAAAAAAAAGGGACCAGCCCACGTTTCGTCTCTTCTGCTTCTATTCCAAGCTAGAATCCACAGGAAAACTTGTCCATTTACAAGAAAGTTGTCTCGATATTGCCAAACAGCTTTCCACTTATGGAGGAAATACCTCTTCCAAGGTTTAATGATAAAACAGGCTTCTGCCCTTTCAGGATGAGGTCAATAATCTTCCTTTGTTAATCTTGGGCAAGCTTTACTTAATCTAGCCCCCTTGTCACCTTTGTGATTGACAGGAAAAGTCATGTCACTGGACAATGGACTTGTCCTCACTGAGCAATATCTATTTTAAAGATTACACAATGTTACCCTTGCTCTCATAAAAAGTGCAAACATTGTGCAGTTAAAAGAAACTCCTCATTCCAGCTGTATCTTTCAAATTGTCTCCGTTTCCAGGGTCCAAGGGAGGCCTATTTCAGCTCTACAGAGGAACATTTAAAGGCTTAATGAAAAGAAACAGGTTGTACTCGGTGAGATTTCCAAAATATCTCTTAGTGCTCTAAATAGATCTCATCTTCTCCTTCCTCATCTAGATATGCACATTATTCCTGTCTGCAATTAAACTCAGACACTCTGCTTCTGTGACATTAAAATTTTTGTCCCAAACCAACCAAGAATTGAAGCAGAAGAAAACTGAGAACTAAGTCTGAAACTGTTAATTACCACCATATGGTATGCATGAAGTCTGCATCTGCAGGGGAAAAAAAAAAAAAAGATATCAGGAGAATCAAGCTGCTGGTTTTGCAGCCAAAAACACCTGGAATAAAATACTTGTGTCTTTAAAACAAGCACAGATATTGTCTGATTTTAAGAAGCCTGTGATCCTGAAAGCAACCAAAAAGGTTCTTTTTTTTCAAAGCTGGAATTTTGCCCATACTTCACTCTTTTAGAATGTGTAAAGAAGACCAAAGGCAGGATTTTTTTTCTCTGCTTTCTACATTAGACACGTAGGCCTATCTATTTTATAGTCTCCATAGTGACCAGGAAGCTGGTAACAGTATGACATAACAGATAATCAGAAAAGAGAATACTTCACTCTTCTGAAGACAAATGATTCTCCAGCAATTTAGTATTGTTTTCTATTTTTTAAAATTTATTTTCCCCAATAATATTTCAGGAAGTAAGTATCTATGTGTAAGATTCAACAGCACAGCTACTTCAAGTGAAAATCTGGAAGCTGTAGAAATACTTCCATTGCCCACAGGAGGCCCATCAGCAATTATGAGAAAACTCAACTTGACACTTCCAGTATTTGTTAACATTTAAAAGAAACAAAACAGACACACAACATTCACAAAGCTAGAATGATCTTCAATTTTTTCTTAACCTTCCACTTACAATCTTTGCCTTAATCAATGTAATTAACTTAATTCAGGCACATAAGTGCCACTTCCTTTCAGTGGGAATCATATTTTCAAATCACCTAAGTGATTTGGAAAACTGTCTCCTTCTACGTTCTGTGTCACAGGGGCTGCAGAGCAGGTATTACCATAAACCTGCCTGGTTTATAGTGGCCCTCAACCTGGCACCTTCAGGAAGATGAAACACATATTCCATAAGGCATCCCAGTGGACACAGGGCTTTTCCACATGTTAGGACTTCCTTCCGTCTATCTCGTATTGAAATTTGTCTGTAAGCTTCCCTCATGTAGTAAAGTTGCTCATCAGTGGTGGAGAGGAATGATCCCAGGGAGATTTAAAAGGAAACAGTGGAGGATACAGTAAGCAAACAGGAGACTGTATGGAAGGTCACAGAAGGGAAAAACAGGTGGAAGAGGATAAACACACCGTTAGGAAGTAAGAACTGACACATAACCCAAAGAGGGATAAAAGTGGTTAAGGGCATCATATAAAGATGTACATCCAAAGCTTATGGGTCTGCAACTAGATCCATGCAAATCAACCACTATCCTTACACTGATTCTATCTTTTCCTAGATGTGGTTTTAATGATGACAAGGAAATCAAATGCACTAGAGAGTGAAGAAGTGAATGGATCAGAAGAATCAGCTGAAGAGGCCATTGTGGCAGAGAACTAAGACTTCACCTGAATTAGGTGAACTAAACATGGTGAATAGAGATGCACTTTTTTTTTCTTTTTACTGTGACCATCACGAGAAATACATTCAAGTCAAATACTGATTTGGCTTCACTGACATAATGTGTTTGGAACTCCATGATCCATATCTTGGAGGTACTGGCAATTATTAGACTTACACATAATCCTCACGTCATCTTGCTCTCCTTCTAATATGTTAAAATTTTACTTTGTAATGGAATTTCATTTATTTTTATCAATCATTACTAACTCTTTTCCTTCTGTTTATATTTATTTGACATCAAGTGCTGCACCTAATTAATGACCTCTTCTTGATAAAGCAGAAGATACACTGACAGAGGTTTCAGTGAGAAGACTAACAGGCATTTCTAGTGTTTGATATCTATGAATCTGGCTGAAAATATTCAAGGCTCAAAAAGACAACCATCTGCCATAGGAACCCTGCTACATCAGACACTTTCTTTTACCTTTTTCCTCCACATGTAAACTGAGATATTAATGAATATTTCCTGCAGCTTGAAGCATTTTATGTAATTGATATAAAAAGTCTAGAGATTATTGGCCAAAAGCCTCACAGCGGTTGTGTTTTCATTTTTATTGATGCAATAAATATTCAGTCCTTATATTACTCTTCCATTACTCCATGGGGCACTACAGCCCAATCACCTGAAACCGGAAATTGGGAATTCTCTCATATATCAAGTGCCACCCCACAATATCTGACAGGAACACTGAAATGTACCTTGATTTCTTACAAATACTGCTATACTCAGACTGCTGCCACAACTGCACGAGCAAGAGAAAATTTCAAACATTTACAGGGTTTAGAGATGAGTTGCAAAAAACTGTTGGGTCGCATTCACACAAAAGAAATGACTTATAATCCGTTTTGCACTGATTTCTAACTTTATCCTCTGAGATTCAGAGAGCGCAGGAACAGATTTTTCAAGGATTTAAGTATCTACAGATAGTGCCTAGTGGGATTTCTGAAAATG
This sequence comes from Hylia prasina, assembly GCA_013397195.1. Taxonomy (NCBI): domain Eukaryota; kingdom Metazoa; phylum Chordata; class Aves; order Passeriformes; family Sylviidae; genus Hylia; species Hylia prasina. The sequence continues at coordinate 349,303 of VYXD01016810.1, forward strand.
CACAATAATATACATATTCATTTAATTCTCACTGACTTCATCACAGGTGTCTGAAAATAAAGAGGTGGAACAAGCACAGAGTGACTGGGCGAGTCTCTGTGCCTCTTCACCAGACCATTATCACACTATCTCTAGCACAGAGCACAATCTGATAACCCATGCTTTAAAACAAACATTTCTCCTTTGGCTGTTCTGCATTCCAGCCCATCCCCAAACGTACAGCACAAGTTTAGTATGTCTTACTGCTTATCCCATCATTCCTACTTGATTTATTAAAAATCAAAGAATTACATGCAAACTGTGGATCTGTTTGTAGTAAAAATATATGAGAAAATGTTGTGAGTGAAATTTTAGAACTTTTTTTGTATTGAATGCCAAGCATGGGGGGTTTTAGATTATTTTCTTCTGTGGCCTATATTTTGGTTTTATTTTTGTCCCATTTCTTGCAATGAAGTGCCCCCCATATATAAAAGTAATTTGCAAATCCTTAGATATTAAATATAGTAAAATTATAACAACTACTTTGTGATGAGTAAATGTGGTTAGTGACATGATTCCTGACACCCATACTCAGACCAGATCCCTCCTGCTGCTTCTCTCTCCAGCTAAACTGATTTCAAGAAAATAACGCAATATAGGATTACATCTATTTGCTCTCAAAACACTTAACAAACAAAACTGGCATTCTGAGAACTCCTAATATGTTAGCTATAACCTGCAAAAACAAAGAACATGTTGTACTATAAGAGCCTTGTTATCTTTGTGCTAGCAATCTTCATGCTTAAAAATAATAAATAAAGCTCTGCAAAAGCACTTTTAAGACTTTTATGAGCTCTTCCCTGAGGGACTAAAGATCGCCCGTAAGACCTTGCTAAACAAAAAATAAGACTGCTTATCAAAACAGCTTGGTAGAGGCTTCAGCATACGTTAAATCCTTCTAATAGTTTGGAAATCATGCAGTATAAAACGATTATCTTTGTAAAAATACAAGCTTACTAACCAGATACAACAACTCTGGCTTGTGAGTGTAATAAAACCTATGTTGAGTGTCAAAGCCAGTTTGATCACCAGCTTTGTTACTGTGAAACAAACCCATTGTCTGTGCTAATTCCTTGAAAGAAGGGGAGAGGACTATCTGAACAGAACTCAGGATAAAAGGAATGCCATAGGCCAGCAGTGGCTCCTGGACTGTTCCCAGCTTTCACACTTCAATTCACTGCAGTTTTCAGATGGAAAGGGATGTCAGATTACTTCATCTGTTCTCTGGTAGCCTACAAAAACTTGTACCAGACAGATTATTTCACTTCATTCCTCTGGCTGGGTGGCTGAGAGGAAAGTAAAGAAAAGCCACATTTGAAAAAGCTGCCTTCTCTGTGTTGAAGCTCACGTGGAGGGTACCTTGTCTGGAAAGAACAACCCGCCAGACTTGGGAGCAAAACAAAAGCATTCTGCACCCACAAAGGCCTGTGCTCATGTTCGTACTAAGGCAGGGTGATTCTGCAAACACCAAAAGCAGGTTTGTAACAGAAGGGCACACCTGGTGTGCCCACACTTCTGGCAGGGTCCCAGATGTTTTAATTTGGCTAGCAGAATGTCTCAGAAGGACAGCGTGGCTTCCCATTCTGCCCGTGAATATTCCACAGATTTTCATGGCTCTGAAACACTGCCTCACCTTCACCTCTGTCCAAACCACAGCTGCCAGTGCACTGCACTGTTCTTCATCCCCATTAGAGCTTGTACCATCCGTGTCTTCTTGGAACAGTTAGCATATACTTACTTTGTTATTACTGATTATTACATATTTAGGCTTCACTCTCTCAGTCTCCCCACACAGGTCAGCTCCTACACCTCTTTAATAATGTGTTTCTTACATCTGAAGTACCTCCAGCTTGCCTCTTTCTCCAACATGGCCAGAACTGAACATGTTATTTCCCATCCAATCTTAGATTTATGAGAAGGACAATTACCTTGTTACTGCCTTTTTTGTTGTCTTGCTACAAGACAAGCTTGTATCCCATTTGTTTTAACACACCTAAGCATTTTTCAGCATTACTGTTTTCCAAGTACCTTTCTCTCATGGATGATCTAGATTTTTGTCGTATTTTGCATTACTTGCTTAAATGTCACCTATGTTCAACATATTTGTTCCCCATGTATTTTCTGAGTCATGTCTACCTGCTTGCTTTAATGTATCAATTTGTAACCTTAATGCGTTATTTTTTTTTCTTTTTAATAGCCACTTTACCTGGAACATTCAAATGAGCTGCTTGGAAAGTCTTTCTGTATGAAGGAAGCACAGCTCAATGCACGCACAATTCCAGAATGAAATCCATACAACTTGCAGTAATCAATCACTTGGGAATCATTTGTTCTTTATACTTTTAAAGATCTTAGCCCACTCGTGTATTGTAAGGAATCTCACACACACCCTACATAAAGGAGGGTTTGTAAGGGCAGTAGAGCACATCCCCTCTGGAGACAGGCTGAGAGAGCTGGGGCTGTTTGGGCTGGAAAAGAGAAGGTTTTGTGGAGACCTCAAAAAACCTTGAGCATCTGAAGGGGCTCTTCATCAGGAACTGTAGTGACAGGACAAGGACTAATGGCCTCAAACTGACAGAAGGGAAATTAGGTTAGATGCACAGAAGAAATTCCTTATTGTGAGGGTGGTGAGGCACTGGCAGAGAGGTTGTGGCTGCCACAGCCCTGGCAGTGTTCACGGCCAAGTTGGACAGCGCTTGGAGCAACCTGGGATAGTGGAAGGTGCCCCTGCCCATGGAATACAGTCTTTAAAGCCCTTTCCAACCCAAGACATGCTAAAATTCTGTGAAAGGTAAGAATTTGGCTAAATCCACTACACTTTTTAAATAATCATGTTTTCCCTTATACACGTCGTGTATTTTGCATGAGCCTTCTCAATTCACATCTGTTTATCTACTTTTACCTTGTATTTGTTCTTCTGCTTTTCAAAAGATTGTAACGAGACTTACAAGATGATAACCATCAAAACAGTCTTTGCCTCCACAGAGATTAGCATCACACTATTTCTTTCTTCTGAAAGCAATCTGCAGGAAGTTTTCATTTTCAAGAAGGGCCAGAAAACACAACTTTATTAAAATGGAATAGCTACTTGAGAAATAGCCTCACTGTCTCCACTGGAGTTTACTACAGCATAAAAAGAGGAATTAAAAAAAAGAAATTCTTTTGGTTCAGAATGTTAGTCTTATTTATTTTTGCAATGAATATCATCCTGCCCAAGGGACTCATGGATCTGCTTTTACCTAAGTTCTCCATTCTGCTACCTGCTTTTCACAGACTTCAATTACTTTGCCTACGACTAACTCTCTCTTACATTTCTTAACTAATGTTACAGGACTTTCCAAGCAGTAACTGGATTAATCCTCCTTAACAGTTATTAACAGACTTGTCTTCCCTCCAAAATTTATTTCACCTATTCTGCTCTTTTGTTAACCTGATTTTCTTCCTATCTACAACCATTACGCAATTTTAGTGAAACAGAATTTGGAATTCTGGTGTAAACCAAAGTAGTTTTCTCACCTTTGGAGTAAAGATTGCAAAGGATATAAAAAGAGAAAAAATATATATATTCTGTGCTTATAAACAGAGAATAAATCCTTTTACAGAAAGACAGTTCCACAGAACATGTCACAGAGTAGGAATCAAACTTACTTGGATCTTGCGCAGTTCATAGGACAGTGTTTGATCAAAAATGCCAAATATATCAGGATAATTATTAAAAATTAATATGACAGAAGTCAATCAATGTAACACTCATACACAAACATAACATGGGTTAGAGCTTTTCGGAATTTTTTTAATGAATCCCCACAAAATACCTTTGTGGTATTGTATATGGGACAAGTCAGGAAATGGGATGAGCTGACTTGCCAGGTTCCAAAGCAGAGGAAAGGCAGAGCACATTCAGCATCCAAGAGTTATCAAGAACCCTGTTCACTCCTCTGGGTCTTACTACACCTCAAATGGTAACAATATGGTCTACTCCAGGGAGCAGCATGATGTCATTTTACCATTTAAGTCCCATTCTAAAGCTCACCTAAGCAGAGCTTAAACAAGATTTAAAATGTACACAGACTTCACCAGTTCAGACTGTGGCTGAGTGATGCAAAATACCCTAATAAATTCTAATTTATGACAGATTCACAGTTGTTCTCACTCTGCACATGAGCTATTCTTTCTTCTGTTTCTGTAAACTGCAGTCAGCAGCATACATTGCCTTCTATGAAGAGACCTTTGTGATAAGATGATATCAAGGGATGTTGTGACATCCCTGATTAAGAATTAAACAGTAAGCAAACTGTACAGAAATGCTAATTTCCCTCCCTTTTCTCATCACTTACCTAAATTATTCTGAGTAATACAAATGATCTTTATTAGCTTTAAAGCAGTTCATTCTCATTCTCTTATACCATTTCATTAAAGAAATCAAATTCCTGTAGATGACTAAGTGCACAACGTATTTTCCTTAACAATTAATTTTGTGCACTGGTGTACGTCATGTTCACAAACAAACTAAAAAACCCCAAGGAACATCAATTCTTCTATAGTCACAGCCAACTACCCACCATCAGCAGAGAATGAATAACTTTTGCTGGAAATAGCTTTTCTTCTCCAAATTCCTCTTTGAATCACTGATTTCTGAGTATTCCCTGTAGTTTTCAGTCATCATGAAGTGATGCTGAAAAACCCACAGAATTGCCCAACCCAAATAAGAAAGGCACAATTTTCTCCACTTTGACTGGAAAGAATGTAAGGCTTCTTTATGGTGAGGAAGCTTGACTAACAGAGCATGGTTTTACAAAATCTTTCTCTTTCTTCTCTTAAATTTAATAAAATTGGGTCTCATGATGTGATCCAACCAGGTATCACTGTGCCCACCAGCACTAAGCTGATGTACAGAAGGTTTCTAACAAAACGTTCTCTTGCAATGCATTCATTATACTCAGCAACATCAAATAGGGAAAAATAATTAAAAAGCCCCTATTGACCATCTAGAGACTTTGAGCACAGACAGGGGGTGAACACAAAGACTGGGTATTTGGGTTTGAGTCACACTTTATACATATATATATATATGCATGCACGTATATATGTATGTATGTATTCATATACATTAAAAGAAATTACAGTGCATTTTGAAGGGTTTTCTTATTTTTCTCTTCCCCTCTATTCTGGTCTCTGAGTCTCTACACTTGCAGTATACATATTTAAGCACACTCAAAAGAGTTACACGCAAAAATTCTTGATTTCAGTTTTTTTAATCTTCAGATGTACATGTATGGGGGGATGACTTAAATTTGAAAAATAAATTGCCTGGACAGATTCAATTACGTGAAGTAAAAGTGAAAATCACGTGCACATGACATTATAGAGGGGAACTATGCTGAATGCTTATTTGTATGTTACAAGGAGGTAAAAGTAAGACATGTAGGACTGGTCCCTCTGAAAGGCACCCAATCCTCCTTAGAGCACCTCTGACAGTACTGGAGGCTGCACTCACACATTCATACAATGCTCTTCTCAACATACTTTGATTTATTTGATTTGTTAATCACACATTACAGAGTGTCTCGTAATTTCAGGGTCAAAGAAACTTCCAGAAAGAGGGTCAAAAGATCATACAATGACACTGTGTCACAACTTCAGACCTAAACTGGGTCGAACCAGTTCAAGCAGGTTTGCACTAGTCAGGACCAGTCGGAATCGGTCTGATGCGGTTGGATCCGGTTTGAACGGGTCAGAGCCGGTCTGAACCCAGCCCCACGCTCATCCAGAACAGCAGCATATAAATCACCATTACCTAAATCAGCCAAACCATCCCCTTCAAAGGAGAAAACCTCAGTTTGGGAAGGCCCATGGAATCAAACAGCAGTACCTAAATTACATTTCCAGTGACTGAAATTACATTTCAGTGACTGAAACTTCTGAGGACTGCCTAAAATACTCAATCTTTCTGTAAACTTTTTTCCATTAAGATCTTGATTATCAACCTGATTTTCCAGATTTCAGCACATTTGTTTTCTACAGGAGCTGGCCAGAACACTGAACAGCTCAGCAAGAGTTTCGGAAGATCCCCATGAGCAAACTGCATTTAACTCCACAAGTTATTTTCAGTGAACAATAGGTTCACGTTTTCAGAAGACTAAACTGTCCTAGAAATATCACTTCCTGAACACATTTGATTTCAAGTCCTTGTTGTTTATTAATTTTCATGTCAGCTATTATTCACTTCAATACAAAGTAAAACTTTCTTCCTTGGAAGTAACGCAGTAATTTAAAAACTCAGATGATGCACAGTGATAAACAAAACACGATCAGAATTAGCTGTTAAAATGCCTCAAATTTTAGAAGTTAATCTAAAGTTTTACTTCAGGGCTTAAGCGCTACAGAAAAGAAACACAGTATCCAGTGAAGACACTAAGGAAAATAAACTGGAAAACAGCAACAAACACCTTCAGAAATTGCTGGTCATTCTTCTGACTGCAAGGCTGAATTAATTTGAGACTGACACAGATTAGCAGAAGTTTAGATGAAAGTATCTGTGTTCAGCTTCTGCAACAGGAGAACGTCCAACTACATATGGGGATAAATAAAACAGTGACTTTAAAATGCCACCAATATTCAACATATTTGTTCCCCATGTATTTTCTGAGTCATGTCTACCTGCGTGCTTTAATGACTATTTTTTTTAACTGCCCTCAGCACTGAAGATTCAATACAGCCACAGAAGAAGGAACTGGACTCTGCTTTGCAGCCATATTATCAACAAAATAGTTAAGCACCATTTGCAAAGTGTTTATTACTAGGAATGATGTGAAGCAAAAAAAGACACAGCATCTTTTCAAACCCTGGGTTAAGTTATAGCATTATAGCCAATTAATAGAAATATCATATTTTTACGCAACTAAATTTGACCTCAAAAGCCACAGCAAGACAGAAAACATAGGACCCTTTAATGTCATTTTTACAGTCATTTATCTGACTATAACCACACTTTAAAGCATTAAGGTCAGCTAGTCATGAAGCATGACCTACACTTCTGACTAGCATGCACTACATTTGACTTGAGAGTAAATAAGGGACTGACACTCCATTAACCTTCACAAGTACAATTATTTATCAAAACAGTTCAAAAGACTACCCGACAGAGAACTGATAAATCAGAAAGCAAAAAAGGAAACTGTAACAGTACAAACTGTGATGGTGATGAAGAGCTCTTTCCTACCACAATTCCTGTGGCAAGTCCTCCAGTCAGCTTTAACACAGCCATCCATTTTAAAGGAGGGCACCTTAATTCACACTGGCTTTGACAAAATCTCAGAGTGCTTTTGGGGTTTTCTGTTTTGTTTTGTTTTTAATTATTATTTTTTATTTCCATCTTCTGTCTCAGAAATAATACATGCTAATACCCTGTATTTACAGGAGTCTCCAAAGACTTCCCTCAGAAATGCATGCAGAAAATTCAGAAAAGCTCTGAAGAGGTTGGCCCTACCTACTCTTCTGCACTTTTAGTTACAGCCCAAGGATGACACCTGTTCCCAATATTCCTATTTGGTGAGGTGACCATCATTTTCCCACCACCATGTGAGCTCTATTTCTTTTATTACAAGACGTGGTGGTTAGTTCTGTAAAACTTCTGTCACACCTTTGTGTTGTGACGTTCCACCCAAATTCTGCACTGAAGCATGGGGTTGAGCTGCTCATCAGCAGCTGTCATCTGCCATCAACTACTTTGACTTTTTGATTGCAGAAGATCAGGAAGTTTGTTCAAAATCCTATACCAGAAAGGGTCAGGAAGGAGAGTGAAAAGAAAACAGCTCTACCACATGAAGATTCTATCATGATCAGCTGGAAATTTTGTCCATCATTGCCATTTTGTCTTGCAGAGTGGTTTTCCTTTGGCAGCATAGCACACCCCTCTATTGCATTATACCCTAGACTGATCTCCGGCCTCTCTCAGATGAAAAGGTGAGAAAAATCACCAGGTATTCACCACTGAGTTGCAGTTATTACAGCAGAGCTCCAAAAAAAGTGGTGTGCAGCAAATGAACCCCCTTCCTTGTGTTTGCTCTCCGTTGCAGATTACTTCACTACTTTGTAAAAATGCACCGAGCTCATGAGCACAAACAGCTCACCCAGCTCACACCTTCTTTCTGGGGCTCACAAGGCAAGAACCCCAAAATGTAAAAATCAAGAGACAAGGGAGAAAAATATCATTTAAGGAGAAGAGGCTTTTCTCTTATCAAGTAGTCCAAAACACAGCAAAAGGAACAGAAAGTGCTGACTGACATCAAGGTCAATTTCTACTAAATGTCATCTAATAAAGCGGAAAGATTGACTTGATAATGCCTTTTTAAGAGAGGATTTATTACATTCATAACATACAGAAAAGCGTAATTGTCATTATATTAGTTACCTTATTTCAGCTTGTACAAACTATTTATTCCTTGAAGATAATAAAAGGAAATGGATCATGATCTTAAATCTTTTGGCCACTTTAACTTACACATATTAAAATAATCATGTTTAGGGGACTGAGGACTTTTTTAAACCTGATACTCATAAAATTGATATCCTGAGGTCTTAATGTTTATTTTTTCCCATTGACTTCAAGACAGAATGCCTTCAATTTCGAAGACTTCCCCTCTGCCAACTCCTTGTCTTGGAAACGCAACATTTCTTTTTCCTCCTCCCGCTAAGACAAGTCTGTAGTCAGACTTTACTGACAATTCTTTGGATATGCAGGAGGCACAATAATCCCTTTTGCTATTCCACAGCTCCGCACTCAGAGCTCAGTAAAGCTGAGCAGCCCCAAAACTTGTCCTCTGCCAGGTACCTAAGCAAAAGAGAGCAGCACGCAAAGCCTTTCTTCCACCAGAAAATGCATGAGAGAGGATTTAACTGCAAGTTAATTGAACAAATCTACACAGCACCGTTTTATAAAAAGGTGTCTGAGCCACCCAGAGTCTGTTTTCACTTGGGATTAGAGCTTTTCAGCAGCATCTCAGATGCACCTGCTGCAGATATCACTGTCGTTAATGGAGAAGCATCTGTTTTTAAGCAGGAAACATAGCTGTTAACATGTGAATGATTCTACTGTAAGTAGTTCCAGAGAAGCAACAAAACAGTGAAATATTTTTAGAAAAACATGGCGGAAACAAGAGTCCCAGATACTGAAAGTCTGAGACAAGGGAATGTGGTATCACTTTTCCAATACAAAAACATTTATTGTAGAAAAGAGCATCTTTCCTTTTGCTGCAGTGGCTAGGACAAGAATCAACGAGAGAAAACTGATGCAGGGAAGACTACACGGGAGTTATTTCCCAAAGGCAGAGACAGCAATACCCTGGGCCAGACAGACTGGGAGGTTCTAAGTCTCCTGTCTTGAGTAACTTCAAGAAGTCAGACTATTATCTGAAATAAATTACATTGGTACAGCTGATCCCTGGATTGAAGCTGGGACTGGATGACCTCTCCCAATCCCTCTCAGGCCTACAGTTCCATGAAGTGCAAGGCTGACAAATGGGAAGAAATAGATGTGTTCATTCAGTAGGGGCTCTATAGATCTGCAAGGGACTTACTCACTAAGCTGGATCAGCGTTTTTTAGTTGTGTTTTGCTCTGGATTTTTTTTTTTTNCTTGGGCCATTTTCCAAAGATGTGATTTGGTAAGTTTCAAGCCAAACCTCTCAAGCTTTACTCATGAGATAAGTGCTAAACAATGAGCCAGATTCATCAAAGCTTTATAGACTTACTTAAAAGAAAAAGAAACTGATTCAGCCAACTCATTTCAAGCCAAATCAGGCAGTTGAAAATCTATTCCTGAGATTTGGAAAATCTGTCTTTTTTTAAAATATTTTAAAAATATGTTTCGAGAGTCCCTCTTTTGCAAAAGCCTCAGGCAACTCTGTCAAGAAACTGTTTTTTTGGGATTTTTCAGTCTGATTAGGAGTGCTGTATTCCTCATGTCTAAAGGAGATAGCTGAAATAAATGTGTTTGTATATATACACCTAAATATTTTTACATATATACTTATATATACAAGCAACATAAGGATTCAAGAACATTCTATCAGAAGTTTGGTGATTAAAGCAGTGGGTTTATTTTTCAAAAAGGCTAAAAATGAATTTTGCTTCTTTACCACAAGGAAAAAAAAAAAATAGTAGTGCTGGACACCAGTATACTCTACTAAAGCATAAAGCTAAAAACAGTTCCCTGCTCTCAGGCATGTTTATGAGCCTTAGTACATAAAATCTACCAGTACTGAGACAGTACTGAGCCTTAGAGTACTTCCTAGAAGAAGGTTCATTCCCATGTTGTTTCAGTGCTTGGTACCTCTATCACAGAGGATAACAACTGAGCTAAACAAAATAGCTTTTGTGTACACCCCACAAAAAAAATCTTCCCGGGGAGCACCAAAGTATTTCAAACAAGGCATCAAATACTACCAGGAGAGGGGACGACACAGGCCTGGTGTTATCCAGCCTGGATGGGTCACAGAGTGGACTGGGAATGGAGGACAGGACACCCTGCCTACCAGCAGCTAGCATTCCACACATGGCTTCTGAGCTGGAGAAAATCTGGACTGAAAACGCCGTGCTGGAAATGTGGGGATTTCTGTGCAGAAACCCAGAAAAGTGCTCTATCCTCTTCTTCCCATATATACTGCTAATTCCCTAGTAAACTCAGTCTTAGAGGCTGAAAGTTGATGTAACTACAGTGATGGGTGCAGGCCAAGACCATTAGATGGCTGCCCCTCTAGCCCAGCATCAAGCATTTACTGTAAACATTTATGTCAAAGCGATGAGAAAACGTTCAAAACCTTGCCATGCTTTCTTTTCCTGTTTCTGTTCTTTGCAAGGAAACTACTTCTTCCGAGAAGATGGAAAAAGCATGTGACTTTGAACTGGAAACCCTGAAAGATCAGTGAGCCTACCTGCTAATGAGCAACTTGCTATTGAAATGAGCTCGTTAGCTTTCATTTTTGCTGGCTGCTGATCGATTCATGAGCCACTTACGTGGCCTCTGTAAGCTGTACATAAATTATCAAACGCATTGATTTCTCCAAATAATAAATCAGGAAGTCAGTCCTTTCCATATCTCTAGTATAAAAGCTTAGCTCAATGGCCTCCAAAATTCAACCAAAGAAAACAATGATAACATCAGTGTTCACAGATACATTGCATCTGAAATGGCAAATATTCTGCTGCAAAAATAAGCTGTGCTGGCATCCCAGGGAAGTGAATAAAAAACTTGCCTCTGAAAATGTTACACACAAAACGCACAGAATTTTGCATGAATCTTTGTGTAGGTGGCAGCTCAAGAAATTCACAGTAAGGAACAATTGTCTCCAGCAGGGAAAAATCCAAGATAGATCATCTTCAAGTCTTTTTCCATCTCACATAATTAAATTTCTACAGCCATCTTCATGTGACTGAAGCAGTCGAAGTCCTGTGGCATTCCAGAGTCAGCGCTGAGTTTTGGAAGTGAAAGCATTTTCTCTTGTCAACTGGCAACCCCAGCAGCACAGGAAGAGAACCTGTTAAACACTCATTAGTCAGCACAGGAAGAGGTAGGGAAAGCCTGCTGAACCCAAACATGCACCCATAACATTTCCATTTTCAGCACATGAGGACACCTCTAAGGCCAAGCTGGCCAACCTGATTTCACCTGGCCTCCCAACCGCTTTTTAAAGCATATCAAAAATTAATACTTCGGACATGTATGCTTGCAAATTTCCAAGCACTTCATAACACTGATTTGCAATAATTTGCCTAAGGTCATGTGGGCCTTGATCCAAAGCCTATTAAAGACAAAGCAGTCTTTATAGTGACTTCAAAGGGCTTTGGATTGGACCCACAGTGAAGCACTGCATAGTAAATAGAAAAATCAAGAAAAGAAAACCTGGTCTAAAGAAGAAATGACGTCCTCTCCTTAACTCAGTTTACTGAAAAAGATGGGAACGTGGGATTTAATTTTCCTGTTCTTCTGCATCACACTGCCAGCCCAATGAAATGGCTGTTTCCCTTTTCTCACTCAACTGCATTTCTCGGAGCATCATCCAATTCTAAAATACAGCCCAACACAAGAGCTTGACCACACTGCAGAGGTATTTTCATCACCTTGACCCTCAATAACACCAGCCCCAGAGCAGCTCCCTGGAGTGCCCCTGGAGAGAGCTGTGGCATTCCATGCCAGCCGAGGATGGTGCCAGGAGTGCTGGATGCAATGCTCGCTCCAAAAGAGCAGCAAGTTTAGGGCTAAATGCATTAACAATAAGGAGTTAAAATGTGCAGACCAGAGAACATCGCTTAATCCCAGTTTACTGAAAGGACATGTCATTTTTAGAAAGTTGTCCAAACAACTGTCTTAATATTCTACACCAAAGTGGCTATTAATCAAACAACAAAGGCCCAATTAACACATAGCTGTTGTCACCTTGATGTTAAAAGCCTCTCCCTTCCCCCCTTCTTTCTTTCTTTCTGTCTTTAATGTTACAACCTAACCCAAAAATGCCTCAGGGCCTTACAGCAAGGAAAAAAAAAAAAAAAAAAAAAAAAA
>VYXD01016810.1:362715-376064 GCA_013397195.1 Hylia prasina
AAAAAAAGGAAAGAAAAAAAGCGCCCTGTCAGGCTGTGGAGTTTTCTCAGCATGAAGGAAAACAACATATGTAAAAGGGAAAAGGGAACTCGCATGTCTATGTAAAGTAAATATAATTACAGAACCACAGAAGAGGGCAGAGCAGAACACGACCTGTGCAGTTAGACAGGAACAAGAAGGAGACAGAGCATGTGTAGCAGTGGTCATGATAGTGCCTCAAATAAAAGGCAGTGACAGCTATTCCCAGCAAACAGCCAAGGAAGCTGCCTGTGTCTGCAGCAGCCTGCACAGCTGAAAACACTGGCTTCTTGTTGGGGAAATAGGGGGGATTTTTTGCAATATGTTGCAACTCTCAGATGCCATACTGCATCTCTAGAACATGCAAGTTTTAAATTATGTCTCCTCCTATTTCACATTTAATTTGCGTCGTTTTCCTATGGCCTGCAGGCACGATACAAGTCACAGCACACAATATACCAAACGTGGTGCCAAAATGTGAAGCTGTGCACATGTACATACACCCATTTTCTGGATTAAACACAGAGGAGGACATAAGTAGAATTAAAATGCGCAGCAGACAGGTTTCTACAGAGTAAGGCTGCAATTTAACTACAGTTGCTTAACCAATACATTCCTAGGTCTACCTACTGTGCCTATGCATGGCATATGGACTTGCAAAAATGACCAAGCAAGGTGAAATCAAATCTCTAACAGGTTATATATCTTCTCTGTAAATCAATTAAACTGAACGATAAAATTTGATGTTCATTGCAGCTGATACTAAGACAGACAAATGCCTTATTAAGCATTTGAATTTCTAACAACATTTGATAATTCCCTAAATTTTAAAGGGGAAACCCACTAGAATTAATGCCATTTTTCAATACTAAGAGAATCTTCCCAAAATAGCCTTTTTAAGATGTTCTTTATTTCTTTATTCTCCAATACATGTCGCTAACTAACACATCATTTATTATTTGAACTTAACACTACTTAATAGATATACAACAAAAGGTTTTCTTTTAGGGAATACCCAATCCTTAAAACCCCACTGAACACCATCAGTACCGTTTAAAAAAGAATTCTGATAGAAGATTCACACACAACCCCTCAACCCCTCCCCCCAAAAAAGATGAACTAGAATCTAGTTACTTCTACAGAAAAATGAGAGTATATTTGCACAGTAACATGCGTTATTTCTTTAACACCACATACTGTGAATGGGATTACTCTCACCTAATTTTAGCCCCAAATGAGACACCTAGTCTAAACTAGTCATCAAGGCTCCCTCTATAGTCAATAGACAAGCACTTTCAGAGGAGGGCAATTAATCTTTCTTGTCCCGGGTGCTTATTTTAAGATTGGAAATGTTGTTCTGGGCGGGTGGTTATCTCTTTACACAAACTGTGAAGGCAGCCCAAACACCTAACTTTTATGTGCCTAAATTTTGGTGAACTGAACCCCAATCTCACTGTATGGCATTCAATAATCTCCATGAGTGTGGAAACCCTGAGAGACCACAGACCATCATAGATGAAGGGCAAGTATGACTTCCATTGTACTAGCACAGCCACAGATGACAGAAGTGAATTGCCCATGATAAATCAACAATCTGGAAGCTGGAAATAACATCTAATTTCACCCAGTAGACCAAAAACTTGTCATCTTTCTTAATATTTATCAAATAACAAGTCCAACAACTCTTGTGATATTTTACAGAGCAATATAAAGATACAGATCCTCAATAAAAAAGTGAGTATTTCAGTCAAATTAGTTTATTCACAAGGAAAGCTCAGGAATTCACTGTGGCCCTGTGTCAATATATTACCCAATACTCATGCTGACAGCTTCAAAACTGAAGCTATGGTCACTGCCCAAAAGCTGAGTTTACACTGGCCACAAGCAAACAGGAAAAGTACATCATCTGCCACAGATGTATTCTTTGCAGGACCAAATCACACTGTTTGCAGCTCTGCAGATGTATGAAATTCAGAAAGCTGTTTTCCAGTGGAGCTTATCAAACTGGTTTAAGGAGAGTTATAAATGTAACTATTGTGACTGATCAATCTGCTCTCCCCCACACTCTGCTACTGTCTCTGTCGAGACAATACGAATTTAAGAATTTGGGGGGAAAAAAAGGATGGGGAAGATATTTGCAGATTTTATATTTATGTTATAAAATGAAATACCATGGACTGACACTACCATTAGTCAGATGCAGGCCACTCCAGTGAGCTGAGTGGTTTGAACTCTGAGATGCAGAATGCTTTCTATTCCCAACAGAGCTAAGCACTACATAGCAAACTTTTACTAATGAACAACAAATTATTAAATGCTCTGGCCAGGCAATTACCTCTCACTTAAAGCTTTTTTGGTTGAAGTTATCTAACCACAGATTTATAAACTATAGGGATCAACAGCTGAGCTTAACACCCTAAGCTCCAGCTGTAACCTATGAAGAAAAATAGGCACTTCTAGGGTGTGAGTTCCCTGACCTACTTACAAGATCTGTTAGGACAAAATGAATCATGCTTCACTCTTCCCTCTTTACTTCCATTAACTATAAAGTTAAAGCTAAATTTACTAGCTCACTTCTGAACATACACTTTTTTTAACATATAGACTGAGGGACTTCACCCTTGAATCTTCACCCCAGAAGTGACATTAAGATTTACATGGCTTTGGATTATGTGTTAGTGGCCATTCTGTGAGAGGAAATAACTTCTTTCCTCTATGAGAAAAGCCAAAATGTCCTCATGCTGCACAAAGACTCCAATAATCACCAGAAATTTATCACTGAGACTCCATAAATTTAACTGAAAATTGTACAAGAAACTAACTTGCTCCTAACAGAGACCTAAATCCTAAATGCTAAGCTCTGTGTTCGTATGTGGTTGTTTTCTGGAAACCTGCACATCCTCAGCAAATACTGCTGCTTTTGAACACAGATGGATCCAAAGCTGAGCAGATCTCCTGATTGCAACTGCAGCAATTTAAAAGGAAAAGAATGGGAGAGGGGAAAGTTTCACTTACAGTCACAGAGATGAAACACACACTTTAAACTCAATCTGAAAATCAGCACAGAGGAGAGTCTGAAGCACGGATGCTTTGCATTATTTCTGGCTAGCAGTATTAATAAGCAATGCAAGCTTCCACTTTTGACATGACTTAGTGTAGAGATACACATACAATCTACCCCAGTAATTCAGACTTGAGATGTCAGAAGGATTTTACCTTTTGCTATAATATTTATTATTTTCTGTCATCAAACTCCAATCCTACAAAAAGCTATGCGGAGAAGGAGTTATAGTCAGTGACCTCTCCTTCCCTCCCTCTTGCTACCATCAGCATTAGGTTCCAATCAACCAGATTATTTTGCAGGAACAGGGTCATAAGCTAAGCATTCTGGGGCAAGAATGTTTCTTTTTTCTGTCTCTATAAAAATAAATCATACTCTGGGTACCATGTAAATACAGATAATAACAGTCTGATATTAGATTTTACTGTTCTATGCTTTAGACAATCTATGTAACTTGCTTACTGCCTGTACAAACTACAAAAAGTTAATCTTTAGAGCTCTTTTCTTTTTTCCTTGGGGGTGGGAATTCAGTTTTAAAAGCATAAAAAAGGATGCTGAAGCAGACTATTTCCATGTATAATTACAGTCTTGTTTACACTGCTCTGGCAAATGCTATCCTGAGTTAAACTGGGCACAACTCCACTCAGTTACTTTTGTTGGTTTATCTAGTGATACTAAATTAATGGGATTCACCAAGTCTGCTTCTCCTTTGCAAAGAGCAAAAATCCCTTATCTGATCACACAACTGCCATTAAAGCCAAAAAAGAAACAAAGAACTTCAGGGTGTCAAAGAGAATCTGGAAATGAGGCCGGCCAAACTATTCAGACATGCTTGCTACCCCAGGCATAAAGGACTCTTTTTTTTACTTAAGAAAGTTTGTTTCCTCCATTTCATTGTCTCTTAAAACACTTTGGAACATCGGTGGGTTCAGAAACATTGCAGCACATCAATCTCCTCTTGTGGGGAGGTCTCTGAGCACATCTTAGGAGTTGACCCACCAATGGTAGACGCCCATCCTTAAGTAAACACATAATGAAATCTGCAGTCTAATTTGCCAAAGGTCCTTCTTCAGCCCGTGAATTTCTAGAGAAAATTAATAACTCTTTTTATTACAGAGGAGAAGGTGGTGGTATTTCACTGATGTACTTAAGACAAGAAGGAAGCAGTGAGTTCCATGAAAGGGAAAAAAACATGACTGGATGACACGACACTTTAAATGCCAGCTACTGCCTGGAGCCACATTTTCATTCCCACTACAACCACCATTACTTTAGGTGAATCTGAAAAAGCATTAACAGCAGGAAGAAAAATCAGAGAAAGCAAGCTGGCCTTGGCACAGCCTAATCCAACTGAATTTTGTATGAGCTGAAAAATCATACTTAAGAGACAAGGCAAAAACAATGAGCACATCACTCATCCATTGAAAGGGCAGAAAATAAAGAAATCATAACTGCAGTGGGTAACTTCCTATGGACACAAACATCCGACAGTGAGAGAAGAGACTGTAAAACACAAGGGCAGCAAAAGGTTCTGGCACTTCTAAGAGCCAGAGTTTAAAACCACAGGGACTACCTGCAACCCTGAAATTCAAGAAACCATGACCAACACTTCACAATGCCTTTTAGGTCTGGTATATCTCTGCTAAGCAGAGCTGCACATCAAAAAACAACCTTCCCTCACCTTATTGACATTCTGCCCAAACAAATACAACAACACTTATTTTTACTGCGCAACGTCTTCATATGAGCTATTTACTAAAAGGCTTTAGAATGGATTAAATAATAAAAATGACTAAGCTAAATAGGACTACAAGCAGAGGAAGAAAATGGGCGAAGCAGAAAACGGTTTTCAGAGGACAACTGCAAGCAGACAGAAACTAATGGAGTAACATTGGCTCTTATGAGGCTGGAAATAGAGAGAAATTCGCACCTGCAGTGAAAAGAAAGGGAGAAAACCACACTTACTGCTCAGAAGTACTGTGGATATGAAAAGTGTGTGGAGCAAACACCAAGCACATGGGGAAACTGTTCTGCAAGTTCTAAAATGCATTAACAACTACTGAAGCAAAAATGAGTCAAGGTGGTATGCAAAAGTAGGAGTTTGTGCTGTGTAGGGGCAAAACATAATCAGCTTGGGATTCTCACATGCTTTGTCTTGAGGCATATGTCAGATAAGAGTATGGAAGTCTGGTATGCAGCTCTCTATTCTGATAACAGTTACACTGACAGCCTAAGGCCAAAAGCTTCTCAGCAGTGCAGCAGCTTGGCCAAAGGACATACAGTCACTGGAAGGAAAAACACAACAATTTAAAAATGCATTTCTTTGGACTTCTGTTTGCAGAACCATGGAGAATTGGGTGCTTAACTGGCAGCAGAGTTTATGTCTCACTACAACACCAGAAAGATTCACTGTCACCAAAGAAAAGGTACAGCTTCAGAATAAATTGGGGCAGAGTGCCACAGAAGATGGACTGGGACTACAGAAACTACAAAGTCCACAACTATTGTTTGACTTCTGATGGGATGGGGAAGATCCCACAGACCCTACCAGCATTATGTCACACATAGGGAGTGACTGTTGGAAGCAAAAGATGTATCAAGAAGTATGAACATTTAAATGTAGTCTCTGGATTGTTGTGATAAACTGGTCTTCCAATCCTACTGGGGCTTTCTCTATATCCTAGTCCTCCCCAGTGCTCCTCAAACTCATAGTGCACATTTGAAATAAAATTTTGGAGTTAACTCTGTTGCTCAGAAAGACGACCAAGTTTTTTGCTTACACAGTTTTATGATAGGGCATTTAATAGTTCTTTTCTCTTCCTCATAAGAGAGACCATCTGGTTCAAATATTCCTACAAAATGTGGGCTTTACAGTTCTACCTATCTCTTTTCTGTAGAACTTTCTGTAGAATTGTGTAGAATTTTTCAGCTATTCCCTTGCCTTAAATTTTACTAGTATTTATGTAGTAAGTTTAAATGAAGATATTTTCTAGTATGAAGTCAATGAATTGATGCCTAGGCACATAATCACTTGCAAACAATGGACACATACAGTTCCCAGCACTTCCATAAAACAAAGGTGTTTACTTTTCTGTTGATTATTTTCTGCTTAACTGCATTCAAATGAATCCATTAAAAACATGACTGCTTCACAGTAAGATGATCTTCAGCAAAAACAAACAACTGCTGTTTCCACTTCTCTTCATGGCCTTTAAAAACTACACTCATCTGCACCCTGTATTCCAGGCAATTTAGGTATTATATGCCTGGTCTTGATTTGTTAAGTTATGGGTTTAAATGTAGTTTTAACCCTCCTGCTTGGGGATGAAAAAAAAAAATTCTTACTTCATTACATATTTAATGTCCCCTAACCAACCTTTGGACCTTTCAAAGTCTGACCAGAACACCAATGGGTCATCTCAAACTTCAGAGCAGGTGTTTCTGCCCACTGACTTCTGCTGGGAATAACGTACCCATTCTGGTTTTCCATGGCTACAAGTATGCAAAAGTCACTGTGATAAAAGGGTGGTTCAATAAACCGAGGGAACTTCCATAAAAGCACACTGCTCCCAAAGTGCTCCATTGGCTCTGATCCCTGGCTCACCTGAAGAATGAAGACACCTTTTTTGTTTCTTTATGTGCTCTAGACAGGACCTGCACATCAAGCAGCGGGCAAGTAATGTAAGCATGACCCACATGGATGGGACAGGATGGGAGTTCTGGGAGAATATGGATCATGACAAGGAGGACAAGCAGATTAGCCCAACCTGAATGCAAGATACTTGTCAGGCAGATAGGAGAGTTATCAAAGCTGCTTCTGGCTCTATCACAGCTGACTCTCAAGGACAGCAGAGAGTTTTCCAGGGTCTGGACTAAACAGTGCAGTAGGCAACTTCTACAGCTCTTTGATGGGTCTTGACAGATTCTTTTTCATTTATTCCCTTTCCTAACTGCCCACAGAGTGACTCCCTGAAATGGTGCAGGTGTAAAGATCGAATTCTGGTAAAAACCCAAAACTGCATCTGTGGAAACTGCTTCCATGTGCTACTTCTGTGATGACATTTATAATACAATGTTTGCAGCAATGTAATTTCATCATCTTATAAATATCAATTTACCATTAAGAGAGGAAGGAAAGAACATCAGACAAATGCAAACTTACCGCTGTTTCTGGTTTATTTTAATTGAACTAGTCTTGTTCAGATAGGCCTATCTCTTACAAAAACAACAGTTTATAGTTTAAACTGTGAAGCTGTGTGCGTGTGCCCGTGTGTGTGTTGTAATTATGGTGCCTGCTAACAATTTCATACTGCCACACTGCACATATGGCTTCCAAGCTAGCTTTATCTGAATCTTTGTGAATCTATTCTCCATGCTATTAAACTGAGCACATTCCACATCGTTCAAAAGTAATTACACTTTTGTCTAGAGTGTAGGAGACTGCTCTCCCCAAACAATGAAATTCTCATTATTAGAGCTGGCACAGTAAAAGCACTGGTGTTCACAACACTGTGCATTGTATCATCACAATAACTTATCCTAAGCTTGATGCTCAAAGGTACACTGGAAATTAAAATTTCTCTAAAACCACTGTGAGGTTTTTTTTTTTATTTTTTATTTAAATATGCATTCTTTAGCTCAGTATAATTAGAGTCCTATTTGACTTTTTAAAAAGCTATATGCATTCAGATTTCCATTCTCCTAGGAAGGTCTGAATAATAGCTAAGTGCTCCCGCCGCTTGTTGTTCTGATGCACCACCATTCATATGCTGACAACTCCAGACCAACAGGTGAAGCACAGGCCAGGACAGATGTGATAAGAGAATTCAAATGAAGCATTAAACAACCTTTTATTTCGGACAAGTGAAGGAAAAGCATGAAGCAATGTGTTGCTGAGCTCTCTGACCAGCAGGACTGCTATTCTTAGTATGATTCCCAAGTTACACCGGAGTAACTTCATTCACCACAAAAACACAACCTCTTTTAGTGTAGAGCAACAAAGCTACTGGGTGCACCATAATATTTCCTATCAATTTAAAGCACTATTGAAAATTAATTCTAAATCCCAATGAAAGTGCAGGACAAATGTGGGCTACCACTACAACCACAGTCATCAGTTTGGAACAACTAGGGAGTGGCAAAATTACAGCTTACCAGTTTGACCTTTTGTTCAGCACTTCTTTCTTTCTTTCTTTTTTTTTTAATGCCATCCAGCATTTCACTGATATTCTGTAGTTAAAAAGAATGGTGTGATTTAAACACACCATGCCTGTGGTATACTTTAATCAGTACTTTTAGCCTTGACATATCTCATTTTCAGAACTTAGCACACAGACACCATTGGTGAGATCAGTGGTCTTGAGAGTTGCAAAAGCAGACAAATAGAACATAAAGGCAGGCAAATAGAAACAAGTAAAATAAACCTTTGTAACTCAGATGAGCTAACAACTATCTGTGCTATCCAAATACTGTAGCTTTAATAGGTTTCTTCAAAAGAACTATTGACTGATACTGTAATCCTCAAGTGTTTCCCTGCAAAGCTTGTGGCCTGCTATGAATGTCCTATGGGAACTCTCGGATATATTCTGGGTCAAATTATGTTCTAATATTGTCTGAGCAGTTGCTTTAAGTCTGATAAATTACTGTTTCTTTTCTTATCAGCAGAAGAGTTTTCCTACTTAAAATAAGTATCTAGTTTCTTCCATAAAGAGAAAGACAGTTTGAGATAGAATTACCCCTGCCTTGGTGGAGGCTGGTAGAGATCTCCAGAGGAGACCTGGCCCAATGCCCCTGTTCAAGCAGGGCCACTGAGAGCCAGTCAGGACCATGTCCAGATGACTTTTGAGTATCTCCAAGGAGGGAGACTCCACAGCCTCCCTAGGCAACCTGTTCCCTATGCTTCAGTCACCCTCACACAAAAAAAAAGTTTCCTGATGTTCACAGGATAATGAGCTCACAGTTTGTGCCCACTGCACCAACTTTTTTCTGGCTGCACTTCCAACATCCTCAGAAATATCCTGTTCATTTTGATGGGAAGATGGGCTTTGCAGATTTTTGCCAATTTTGATTAGGTTTGAAGATGTCTTTATAGTATTTTTTCCCTCCTCTTATAAAAGTTTACCCAGAATTTTGAGCTGTCTCACTAAGACAGAAGTTGTTAAGACTCGGTAAAGTGCAACAGGATAAATTTTCAAAATTGTAAGTTGGGAAGTGTGAAGCTCCTGGTGCTTTATCAATAAAACTGTATCAGACTGCACTCTGTGGTGCTGTGTGAACACTTGCATACACCTGGATCTGCTTCCCAGAGATGATAAAACAACAGAACATCACTTCAAATAGTATTAAAATGTCCTCTGCAGTATTATAAAGTGAATGCCCTTTGGGAATGATTTTTGTCACTGCTAAGCACACAAACTGAAGTCATCTAAATGTTATCCAGTGATTTCCTTCTGATAACTACATACCACAACAGCAGAGGGAGTGATGATGTCTATTTTACTCATTTAGACTGATCACATCCTTCCTTCTGGAGACACACAGGCTACATACTTTCTGAACTACCTGAGTGATGATTTTTACAACAAAGTCCTCACTAAAAGAGAGATATTACCAAAATGTTACATCCATGCAGACTGGCAATATTCTTAAATATGTATGAACACAAAACTAATGCCTTACAACCCCTCAAACACTGCCTCAGGTAGCCTGCACTGTTCCACTACTACAGCAAAACTATCTAAAACACCCCATGATTCAGTATGTTGTATTGTAAAAAGGTAGAACACACAGTTTTGACATAACATTAAATACAGGCTTCATAGCAGAAGTTACACTAGATGATCAGCTAAATCTCTTGTTCTTAAAAAGTATAAAGGAACAAAGAAGTTATTAAAGAGCAGTTAAATGTTACAGTGAGGTGTAGCTGAAATACTCCTGCTGGGATCCTTAGAAAACAGTGGTTTTTATTTCATTAGGGTCTGACTCTACACTACTGGTGCCATCAGAAGTTTATCTATTGACTCACATGTTGTCAGAAACAATTCCTTATCTTTAAAACACTCTCTTAAAATAGGCCAAAATATAGCAAACCCCATACATTAGTTACATACTCTAACATCCCACTGACTGGAACTGTTCTATTAATGAATTTCATCTCCATAAAACATAAGATAAAGGATGAGAAATAAACAAGCTCAAAAAAGATAATGACATTGTCTGCCCATGAGTAATTTCTCCAATGATATTCTTCCTTCATGTAAAGTTGCAATAACACAAACTAAAATTAGGTATTCCAAACCACTGTCTGAGCTTAAGCATTAGCCCAAAAAAGGAAGGAAAATGGATCAGGATCAATGAGTTATTCTGTTTAGGAGAGCAGCTTCAGTGAATACCCGGTGACTTGGTCCTATGAGAAATAATAATCCCTAAGGCTTTTTACTTAGGGCTTGTTACATATGCATAATGAGCTGTAAGGGCTTAAATGCCAATGTGGAGCTCTTGCAGGCTTTTATGAGAACACACCATCACCTATTTTGCAATGCCTTTTTAAAAGCCTTCAAATATGCAGGCCCACTTATTATCTTCACTCCTAGTGAAATTATCAGTGCCCTTGTCAAGGTGGGGGACTAACAGAAAAGTTACAGCCAATTTGTAAATAGGCAGGAGCCGTGCAAGCCTGCTCACAACAGAGCTCTGTCCAAGTGCCTCAGTCCTGGGGCTCCAATGCCTTCCCTTGCACCCTTCAACCTTTCTAAAAATGCACCAGTACTCCACTGAAGGGGTCAAACACATAATAGTGACACTACAACACCAGCAAGGAACATGGCATTGTTTTGTCTCCTTTAAGACACAGCCAGCTCTGGACTTCCCCTGGACTGCTGCATGTAATGAATCAAGTGCTCAGCGTCAGTTGCAGAGTGGAAATTCACTAGTGAAAATGTAGTTGGTTGATTTAATTTCATAAGCACAGTAAATTTCATTGTAGGGATCTGTGACGTGAGTTACACATCAGACGTAAGTTTTTAAGTCATCAAAATTCAAAGTTTCTTTCTTTTGGTGTTTTTTTTTTACCCTTTCTAGAGACTTTCATGCTTTACTGTTGCACAAACTTGGCATTAGGGTGATGTTTCAGACACCACGCCAAACGTGACTCTCACTTAGAGTGTTCCAAACCCATTTGCTGTTTGCTGAACACATACACTTCCAACTCACATCGCCGCAGCTAACAAATTTTAGCGCCCTAAACGCCATCAGGCAAAGGTGAGGAAAAGCCTGCACTGCAAGTGGTTTAGCATTTGCAGTGGAGGGAAGAGGCAGCCCAGCTAGGTCAGAGCTTACACATTACTGTGGCGTGTTCTGTACGTGTGGCTGTGCATTGTACACTCCATGAAGTACAGATCTGGATGCCAAACTACTGCAGAGGCAGAATTCAAAGAATGGATGTAAGCACAATAGACCATAAGCAGACCTACCATTGTGTTGTGCTGAGAAGTGGGAGTCCTATGGCCACAGTTCTCTTGCGTCAGCAGAGAAACTGGCTGAAATTCCTCAGAGTGAGGCTTGTTGGGAAAACTCACATGCAAGGGAAGGTGAAAGGCTGGGAGCCCGTCACTCTCCTCTTCTCCCACTTTCTGTCTGCTTGTCACCATGGCTACCTCTCCATCTGCTTCCCCATACGGAGAGGCTGGTCGCTTGGAAGACATCCTGGAAGGAACAAAAGAGGAGAAAATAATGAAACCTCCAAATAAATCCTTAATGCCGTCATTGTGTGGTTAGGGGCCATTGTAACAGAAATGCCTTTTTTGTGCTGGCAGAGAGCAGGAAACCATCCAAATACCACTGCAAAGCATACACAATTGGGAACAATGGCCAAGCAGGTAGCAACAGAACAGTGGCTTGTTTGTTGTGAGAATAATACACTAATATAGCACTCCCTTGTATTCTGGCTTCTTAAACATGAAAATTCACCTAAGACTGCATAATGAAATGCAATTCCTTTAATAAAATACCCATCTAGTTTTGCATTTGCAAGGGACTGCGTGAAGATAGAATGTCTCCCGATACAAGCTATTGTCAACTTAGCTTTTAAGGAATAATCATCTGCATGTCATTATCGACCAAAACTGATAAAATAATAAAGTAAAATAAAATACAATACAATAAAAGAAGTTGCTAGCAAGCCTAAACGTCTGTGTTTACAAAATTTCACCCATGTGAGCAACTGAGTGCTACAGTCATGTTGCAAAGATCTTTCCAGGTTTGCCGATCTGGTATAGTTAAGCAATTAAACATTTGGACATTATTAATCTAAGCTTTTTGACAACATAAAGTCAGGGTGTACTGACTAAATGAAGATCTGCTATCAAATCTTTCTATCTATATATCAAATTCTTCCTATCTGTAGCTAGAGCAGAAAAAAAACCCCATGAAAATGTAATTTACATCTGTAACTGCATAAAAAAGGAAGATACATAGAGCACACATTGTAAAAACCACACAGAAATACTGACTTGAAATTCAGGCCTACATTGTGAGGGTTTTGATAATGTCTGATAGGATGTGTTTATTTTCAACTTTTACAAACACTGAAAGAGAAACTTAACATGGGCAAATTCAAGAATCATTCAAGCCAAGCACTACTGAAAATCTTCCAGAACCCAGAAGGCTTCCAGCTTGGTCTCCAAAATAAAGGGGAGTACAGTGATGTCTTAAAACGCAGACAAATTCTGGGATTAATTACAACACCACTGTTTATGAAAATCAGGGTATGTCCATGGATGGCATAACGGACCCCTGTGCTAAACCAGGGGCACCTGCAAGGAGTGGAATGAGAAGAAATCCTCCAGGCACAGCCAAAAGAAGAAATGAAAAATAGGGAAATGTTCCACAGGAAAAAAGAAAAGGTACAAACGAGGAAACTGAACACTATTTGTATGCGAAAGTTAAAAAAAGGGGCTGAAGTAATGTTGCTCCTCCTCAAAAAAAATCTCGTGCTTATGATTCTAACTACCCCATTTTTATTTTCCACTCCACAGTTAAAGGACTGCACTTCAAAAGCCCAGCAGTCTCTTGAACCATGTGTGGGGCTGCTGTGAGGTGGAGCATGTCCATACGATTTGGCATATTGAGCACGGAATGGTTCTTAGCAGCAGTCAACTGGGTCTGAAAACAAACAGTGACTTTAAACAGCCCTTTGTTAAGACTTATTTTGCTTCTAATGATCTCATTTTGAGCCTTGCCTCCTGAGCCAAGTTAGATTATATTAAAAAAA
>VYXD01016810.1:380585-409467 GCA_013397195.1 Hylia prasina
AAGGAAAAAGAAGCAAAACTCCATAATCTGCTAATCAGTAAAAACTGTACATGAAACATGCTCTCATCTGTCACTCAAACTGAGGTGGAATAATCTGTTAATTATTACTTTCTAAGATCATATCAATCAGATATCTTTTAAAATGCCCCTATGCTACGAATAAGTTGTGTTATTCAAAAGCAGTTTTGGTGAACTAGTCAACTTTGTTAACACAAACCAAGATCACTACAGCACAACCTGCAAAATATTTCTGTGCAGTTGTCTATTATTAGAGCTGCCACAAGTAATCCTATGGGTTAGGGGCACCCAATAACTTCCATTTCACCTGGTCCACCTTCTCCCTTGGCTTTCCAGATTTCCTCTCTCTATGGGGTAACTTTAACAATTTTTAATAGCCCTCCAGTTTAGACGACTCTGAATGTAAAATGGGAAGGGAATAAGTTACCCCCAATCCATTTTAAAGTACAGTGTAATATCAGCAGCCTGGCACACAAACCTGATATTCCACATACTGTGGAAACTGTTTTTTGAGAAAAACTACTGCTGCAAGTTCCAGTGGTAAACGGTTTCAATTTGACAATATTTGAAACTCTCAAATAAAAAAGTTGCTGTGTCTTTCAAGAAAATGTTAACCCTTTTTTTTTATTAGATAAATGAAAAAAACCCAACAAAACACTTTCTAAAAATTCTATGCCATCAACTGAAATTTTATCATGTTCATTTTCTTGCACTTGCAAGGAATTTATGTGCCGAAAACCACTGCAAAATCAAGCCCAGTAAAAATCCAGCAAAAATTATGTACACTGAATAACTAGTACCTTTAAAAAGGTACTAGGAATTTATGCACAGAAAACCACTGCAAAATCAAGCCCAGTAAAAATCCATTGTCCAAAAAAGTTCATGTTGAACATTCCCAACATGTGCTACACAAAGTTTTTCAGGGACTTTTTGAAGCAGGTAACTGGGAAAGACAGTGCATGACCAAGTTTTTAGTGAAATACTGTAGCCTGAAACAAACCAGCCTCCAGTAACAGAATTTGGAAGGTAATGAATGCACTCCTATCTCCTATATTGTATTGCTGTAATGAATCTCACCTAATTCTTTCATAGATCTCAGACAGACTTTGGATCTTACTGGCGTGTGTTAAGCAGGAACATTCATCAGTTCAACCAGAGACACACATTCAAAATCAGCTTTAGCATGAGTTCTCATGATTTTTGTTTGGTACCTGTCAACTTCATCAGCCTTTTGTTTTTCACTCATCTCTACATCAACTAAAAGAGCCAAAAACCTAGTAAGGCATTTATAAATGTCTTATAGACTGCAGGATGAGATTTTAGTTTCTGAAAAGCATGTTTCTAAGAGATCAAACTTCAAAACCTGTGAGTTTTGAGAACTTCTTAAAAGCAGAAGAGGCACGTTGTGATAACACAGTTATGGCACCAGCAACACACAACTGTGGTGGTGCAGTGTCAGAGACGATAAGCATCTATCAGCACAAACTCTGAAACAGCAGGATGCAGTCATTGTTGATGTTTCAAGTAAACTGAGCCTGATCACTGGCTTCTTTCATGCAAAAGACTCTGCTTGGATGATTCTGAATTAAATCCACAAGCTCATTTATTTTCCAGTGCATCCTCAAATTAACTCTGGCTTCCTTTCCTTCCACCCCCCCAACCTTTCAGAAATGTACCTCCCCCAACTCTTCAGCTCCTCATACATCTTCCTTTTTTATTAGTTATTTATTATGCTTTTTATTATTATTTAAAATTTGTCATCACAAAAATAGCCGAGTTTTGCTTTTATTTTCATGTAAGGTTTTAGGAACTGCTCCCTGCTAAAAGCACTGTCTCAATCTCTGTGACATTAGGTAATCATCACTCTTCTGCTTGCTGAGCTACAAAGAGGATCCAGTCAAATCATTAGAGATTGCAATCCTTGAGATTTCACTGTACAAACTAATACTTGAAAATGACAGGGAAGTGGTCAGTCCTTCTCCAGACACTGAGTGGGAGAGCTGTGCCACACAAGGAATCCATACATCACACACAGACGTGCATACCTAATTCCCACTGACTGAAACAAAGGCAGGGAGTGGAAACAGCTCTAAAATTATGACAATTATGCCTGACTTACGACAAAGAAATTTGAGGAAGCATGGGCTCATTTTGAAAAGTTAGTAAATATTAAAACTTTTGCAGCTTGGGGAGCTTACTCTTGGTCATCTCGCAGTATTTGTCTAATCAAGCTGACGTAAGTTTTTCTTCAAGCATTGTTAAATGATTAATTACTTTCAGTAGAATCAACATTAATAATAAGAATTCTCTCCCCAAAGACACCCAGATTTCAGTATGAGGAGCCATTATTTTGACTGAGATCATAGTAGAATGACACAGCTTTTCCCACTCTTCCATCATGCCACTGTCTGATGTGAGTGGCAAACAAACAGCCACTGAGCTTCAACCCCCCCACTTTCCCCTTTCTTTATTTAAATTTAAAACTCAACAAATGGTATTTTAAGTATTTTCTAAGCAACGTTTCCTCTGCCGAGTTCGTGTGTAATCACAAACAAAGCAGAAACACAGAAATTTTTAGAAGTTTTTTTTCCCCACTTTGCTCTCAGTTTCCCCACTGTTATATTCAGAATATTAACTTTACATTGCATGTGTGTTTCCTTCCTGTAAATACACATATAATTGCACTTATGAAATAACTTTCAAGGTACACCCTGGAGTTTACACATCTGAATTTGCAGTTTCATTCGGCCTTATTACATAACTCCAGCTCCAACCATCACTTGCATCCACATTCGCACCACGTCTATCACTTTGCAAAAAAAAAAAATGCAAAAACCCACAAGCACACAGGTGTCCTGTATGTTTCCTGACTAAACTGATCATGCCAGTAGAGTAGATAACCACTGATAGCACGAACTTGCATCACTGAAATACTGGGCCTCTAAATATTTAAAGTTTAGCAGGAGCAGAACTGAGACCTCAGAGAAACCACGTGTACCTTTAAGAACTACAGACACACTGAAATCAGTTTTGCATCTGTGTGTGTGGTGGGGGGGCATGGAAAAAATATACTTAAGCAGAGAAATGTCTCTAATGGATGCAAACATTTTCTTTCCAACACGTTCATTCCAGCTGCCCAGAATTTTTACTGTTCTTTTTTGTTCACATCCATGTGCATGCTCCTCCCTTTTTGGAGGGTTTGTGCGTGACAGGTGCGTTCTTGGCCCAGGAACAAATAATCCTGGAGACCCCAAGACAGAAAAATCAAACTGAACTTGAAGATAAAATCACAGGGAATAAATACATTACTGCCTTTCCATTATGCTAAAAAAAAAAACCAACAAAAAAACCCGCAAAAAAATTTTTGAACGTTTATAACATATAAGCAATTTGAGGTAGGATTTTCAAAGCTGAAAAGAGATTGTTCCAAAGCCCAGATGTTGCCTTTCAGAAACTAGTGAAAATTGCTGCCTCGGAAAATTACTCTGAAATACCAATAGAGTAAAACAAAAATTGTTTAAATAAAAATAATTTTAGTCAGACGTTCCGATATTCCAAGAGAGAACATGGACTTTTTTCAAGTGCTCAGGCGGTTTTGCATTAGTATCTCCTACTTCAGATGATCCACAGTCATGCCATCTCTGGCCCAACAGCTGAGGGATAGAACAGGAAAAATTTATGGTATGATGTGAGGACTCCTGCCTCACTAGCTGTGCTCACTGTACTGTGAGGTCTGCTTCACTTATCTTAGGACTGTTGTACTCTTTTCCCAGTTTTTATTCAGAAAAATGTAAGAATTAAAAATCTACACTGAAAAAAGGGGTGGTGCAATCACACCTCTGTTCACTCACAGTAGTGATGTACAAGCCCCTTTCACATCTTGCACTTTTCTGATTTCTGAGCATCCATGTTCCACTTCCAGCACTACTGGACACTTCTCAAAACTTGCCTGCACAAGCTAACCTTCTTCCTCATGTAGGTAAATAGACTGACTTCAGCTGCCTGAAAGCTGATTTTTTACTTTGTTTGATTCTAAGATATACCCGTAAAATTGCACGAGAAAAGAACAATCATATCCAGCTGATAATTACCCAGCTTAACAAACTAACTCTAGACACTGCTGGAACTGCTAGGTAAGAAAAACACAGCTCTTAGTCATGTAACACATGTTTATCCTTGCACAAACAAATGCATATTGGCATGCAAGGTAAAAACAAGTCAACAAACAGGAAAATGGGAGACCATTCTGAACAAACTTAAGAATCACACAACGCGCCTCAAATATTCCTTTAGAAAGGCTGCAGTGGCAGGCACAGCAGCACCACTGCCAAAAGAGGTCTACTTAAAAAAGCTGTTGGAAGCTTCGGAGTGGGGCAGAGAGGAGGAAAACCCTGAAAGGAATATCCTTTCCTCCAAGGAAACTTGTTCACCCTTCCATGGGGGCTCTGTCTACCTTCACCTCTGCTGGGCAGCGGTGCCCACCGAGCCCCACAAAGCCCCAGCTGTACAAACCAACCCTGTCAAAGGACACAGTTCAGGGCTGGATAAAACAGGGAGGGGTGGCTAACATGCTGACCACTGACTGAGCTTGCAAGGATAAAGAAGCCTTGATGGAGAGAAGTAATCATCCATTGTGTTTGTTTATTTTACCTCCTCCACCACATACTGGAACCTTTTTTGTTTTTTTCCATTACCAAAACCATCCCCCACTGAGAGGCCTTTGTGATCTAAAAGGGGCAGAGCCCCTCTTTCTTAACACTGGCAAATTTATGTAGGAAGATTCATTCAAACACATCTTCAAATAAACATTTGACTCTTCCCCTACATCACACTCTACACACACTGCCTTCAAACAGACTTAAAAATCACCAGTGAAATGCTCTTGCCTACAACTGCTTTTACTGAGATGTATTAAAACAATTTAGCAGTCTAAGGAACATACTGCCATGGAAGCCCATCTTCAGATGACAGCAAGAGTCTCCTGGAAAAAATAAATATACACATTACAGTAAAGTAAACCTGGCTGTTATTGCCATAACAAGTGGTATAATAGTTTTCTTGAAAAGACTTCTTCTATCAAAAATCCTCTCCCCGCTGGGGATACACTTAATTATATTACAAGTGAATCTGAATCCAGATGTTCAGATCTAAAACGTATGTCACAACTCTCACGAGGAAAATGACCACTGCATGGGAAATGAGGCATTCCAAAGACACCACTGAGGAGGACTTTTGGATTCCTTCAGGCAGAAGAGCTGTAGGTGCTGAGCATCTCAGAAAATTAATTTATTTCTTAAACAAAAAAGAACAACAAACTTCCTTACTTCCCACTTTTTTCTTTTTCTCATTCTTCACTCCCCACACATACACCACTTCTTGTTTTTCCTACATAAGATACATGGATTTGGCAGTGAGAACAATTCAGGCATGTAAAAATTCAATCCATGGGCAACTGAAAACCTTTTGATGCATCTGAAGGCAACACTAGAAAGAAAATTTCTTTATTGGAAGATGCCTAGTCACTCTGTGGCATGCCTGCTGCAGCCAAAGTAATTGATCAGGAATAATTACAGCCACAATAAACTAGGGCATGGAGAAAAATCATGGATTCATTAGCACCATACATTAACAAACACCTCTGTATCACAGGCTGACGTTAAGTTTTCAAGGCTAACAGCCACAACTGGATATAAAACACAACAGGAAAGGTCCACTACCCTGTTTTTCATTTGCAAAAGGTAGCAAACAGCTTTTGATTTGGGTAAGTGGTCACCTGGCAAGTTCTAGAGCTGTTGAATGAAACCTTGGAGAAAGGACTGACTGCAATACATTATATCAGAAGTACAGCAATGGCCTTTGGCACTGGTGACTGCCAGAGATGCACAAACACTGAAACTATGACCAGACTGATTACTCCTGAATGCCTTCTCTGCCTCGGGATGGAGTGTGAAACCAGGATCAACATTAAGAATTCAGAAGACAGAAACGTTCCGTGTGATCCCATCTAATTTATTGAACCTTTCTGGCTCCCAGTTTTCCTATTTTTACATTAGAGGTAAGAATGTTTAACTGCCTTTATAAAATGCCCTGCAAGCTCAGATTTTCCTTTTTTAAATGGAAACATTCCATTGGTGATCGCTGTTTGCATTATTTACTTGTATCATTAATTTACCCAGTGTGAACTGACACTTAAGTGGTGACAAAAATTTAGTTCTCTCATCAGCTACTGCATTTCGAAACTGCAAAACTAAGTTTCACAGAATATTCTGAGTGGGAAGGGACACACCAGGTTCACTGAGCCCAATTCTTAAGGAAGTTCCTACGTGGAGTCCTGCCAATAGACCATAATAATGTCAGGGGGGTTAACCTAATGATTATATTTACATTAAAATCAATTCAACCTTCTATTGTGGGCAGTGATAATTAACACAAAACAACCCAACCAAAAAAAAAAAAACAACTGCCCACCAAAAAACCCCAACCAAATAACCAAAATAAAATAAAAGCCAACCAAGAAACAAACAATAAAAAACAATCCCAAAAGCCCCCTAAATAAAGAAAAATCCCTAAATGCAGCATTTAGCAGGAGAATGTCACTGCATCCTTTGCAGTGCTGTCCAGATTCACTGGCTGGCATTTCTAGCAGTCTGTAAACCCCTCCTTTGTAAAAGAGCTCATCAGATGTGCAAAGATTTTTACCTTTCTCCTCTATTGTCTCTCACCCTCCATCCCCATACTTGCTCTACAGGGGATGATCAGAAAGTGCAGCTGTTACCAAGCCTTTACACCCCTGGCTTGCTCTACCTCTTTCCCACCTTACATGGTACAAATATAAACCACAAGCGAGATTTCAAAATATATTAAAGTGCCAAAAACTTAGTCTGCCTTGCTGTTAAGAGAATTTCAAATCTGCTTCAAATGTTGAGATACCTGTAGACCTCAGAGTCTGACTGGGAGCCCATCCATGACTCCAAGAACCTTCACAGCTCTATAAACCTCATCTTATTCCTCTTCTTTCTTGCCCACAATTTATTAGCAAACATTCTATACTTGCACTACCCTTTTCATCATCCTGAAAAGCACTTACAAATACTAATTACTCTTCACATATTCCTTCTCCTGTGAAGTAAATAAGGATTAATATCCCCTCTGAAGTAAATACAGATTACTAACTCCTTTTTCCAGTCCGAGGATATACAGAAGGGGATCTTAAGTGGTCAGCCCACCACAAAGTAAAGAGGAACTGCTGAAGCACAGACTGAGATGCAGAAGTTCTCCATCCTGTGCTCAGACTGTGACAATCTAAATCTAACCCGTCTATTTGCAAATGATACTCTCAGCCCAATTGTTCCTCTCTGCTGGCTGATGATCAAATATTTAATGCATGCCATAAAATGAAAATATGAACTCTACAGCAGTGCCTCTTATTTGTCATGCCCCATTACTTAGACAGGGTGGTAACGTGCTCACGTGACAGTTTTCAATTTTATTATAGTCTCTATTTGCTCACTCACTTAAGATGTTTAAAGAAGAGTTGTATGGATTATCAGGCAGTCTGAAAAGTTCAGTTCAGAGCTCTTCAAACATATTCATTTTCATCTTATTAGCACAAGTAAAGTAAAAGCCTTAGGCAGGTAATTTACCATCCAGTTTATCCAAAGGGACTTCTAAAGGAAAAGTCAACCTTTGTAAATTGTTGGTGATAATCTCCAAATTGATCATTAATTATCAGCTGCTACTAAGAGCTTCTTCCATCAGCAGCACTGTGAAAATAATGCATTTCTCAGGAAATCTACCATTGTTGTCACTGCCACCTGTGTAATCAGCCCTCATTAAACCCAGCAAAGTTCCAGGGCAGGCTGCTGCCTTGCTAAGTGAATTTTGTCCAGCCAGTGCATTTTCCAGGCAGCTTAAAAAATTAGTTATCCACCAAAAGAAAGGCATTTGTTATTAGTGTTGTATTTTACGTTCTATACCTTCCCATATATGGTAGCAGCTACAATGAATTTAAACCTATTCAACTGTGCTTAATAAAGAGCACATTGTTCTGCACTCAAAAGCCAAACTCAAGCTGATAGACACAAACTTTTTCTTTCCCTTTGCAGCTTTATGGTTTTCTTCTACTGCAAGTCAATGCTTACAATCTAACAGTAAAAAATTTGAAAATGAATTTGTTTGTGGAAATGGACTCTGGAAGAGACCAAGTGTTCACCATCTCAGGTCCACATCACACAGGATCAGAGCAGGACCCTTTTGTACAGGCATGTCAAAATCCAATTCAGCCTTGATGCAAATATTCTGCAAATATTCAAACACTGATGCAACTGCTCTCTAGAATTGCAAATATTCTGACAACTGTTCTCTAGAATACTTTTCAGAATTTGGGGAAATACCGTGACCAATGTACAACATCTGACATTCTCACAGATCCTACTTTAATCCCCTTTAATGGATAGTCAACTTTCCTGCAGCAGCCACGGACGTCACACACCTCTCACCTGAAGTGACAAACCACACTTTGAAAAACAACCACGATCCCAAACAGGACCGCAATAAACTGCGAGTCTGACAACCATTTAATCATCTATTATAATATCCTAGATAAAAAGAAGCAAAGAATTCATATCAGAGGGAAGGTATAGGCAGGTAATGACATTTTTTAGAAATACAGTATCTGGAAATAGTATCCAGAAAAGGCTGTATTACAAAGCACATCAGTTTACATTAGCTTGGAAGTGGTCTACAGGTAAAAATACCCTAAAACAGGCAAAATGCCACCACCATGGGTTGTAGGTATAACACAGCAGCAGCTGAGGCCTTTTACACTTGGGAATGGCACTTCCAGCAGCACTGCAAGGTAGTTCTCTGGTTTTGTACAAACTGAAATGCAGGCTAATTCTACAGCTGTGCAACCACATCATCTTGAAAACACACACAGAGTACAAGAGTTTTGTTCACATTTAAAAGGACTGACTGCTCACTGGGTTCATGACCTCTGTCCATTGGCAACAACTCCACACGGAGTCCTGGTAATTCCAAAGGCAATGGGATTACAGTCATAAAGATGGAAAAACACAACAGTACCACAGCTGAAAGAAGAACCAGCCCTCAAAGATAGTTTTGCTCAGATGCTCTCAAATACAGGCTCTCAAATTTAGGCTTACAGTTGCAGCACAGGAGCTTTTAAATAATATATATGAAATTTCTAGTTCAAAGGGCAGAAAGCCTGAAATGGATTAGAATCTTACAGAGAGAGGAGACACAAATCTGGTAAGAAAGAAGGAAATAGACTTGTATTTTTATCAGTGAGATGGTGCCAGTGAATGGGCTGCTGCTCTTGCAGGAGATTGAGCTATAAATACTTCACTCTTGAGCAAAGAAAACAAAGGAATTCAGCCAAACTATTAAGGTGTGCTTCTGTTTTGGACGGGGGTAATGTCAAATGGCACCACCTCACTAAACAGTCCTGAGCACTGGATACACTGAGAGAACTGCCTGTCACATCCTGGGTTAAATGTCTAGGACTGAAAATAAAAAACAATCTCACACTCACAAGTGCAAGTAAAACAGAGTTTAGGGAGAGAAAATAAATCCTGTGATGTGATTTATAGATAATTCTTTTCAGGAGAACTATACCAAGACTCTCAAGGTATGCTTAATATGGGAAACAAGATTTGTCATCAGTAAACAATTTAATAATCCACTTACATGAGCAGTAACAATTCCTGGGCTGGTAATGAACAATATGATATCAAAGTTGTCATCTCTTAAACAGAATCTTGGTTGATTTTCTGTACTTGCGTAGTCCTGATTAATTCAATTGTGCCCTCAGTGTGTTTAGTGCCTGTCTAGATACAGGAGAAGAGAGTCTTGCAAAGGTCTCTCTGAGGATTGAGTGAGCTTTGAAATTCTAACTTGGGCCACGTTATATGAAATAGAATCCAGCTTACTTGCCAGGAAGCAATAAAAGAGAACTCAGTGAGCCTGCTCATGTGAATACATCTCAGCAGAATCAGGGCCCACTCGAGCCACAAGGGAGGAGAAACTTAAATAAAGCATTTCAGTATAACCATTCTTTCAGCAGTTCTTAGTCTGTATTAGTAGCTAACATCTGAGGAAAGGAAAGGTTTGCTGCTTGGCAATAGTGTGGTGTTAATGTAACACAATCTGTTAAATGAAAAAGCAAAATTAATTCCAATTTGGTGTCTTCACATTTCACACTCCAGAGACTCTCACGGACTGAATGAAAGACAAGAAGGGGAAGAGAAAATTTAGTGGTTTTTTTTCAAAAATTAATTGTCTATTTCTTTGCATTTCACCTAATTAAGTCAAGAGGCAATCTGAGGAGAAAATAAGAAATGTCTCTTACTTTTATAGGTATTTCTCACCATGTGGCCTAAGAAATGTCTGCCTCTGTCCATCTTTCACTGCCTGCTCCCCCTCTTCCCCTTGTCCTCTCCACAATTCAAATGTTTAGCTTTACTTCATCCTCACAGCAAGGAATGGATTAAGCAGAATTACTTACTGCTATGCCAATTAGGGATGAATTAATTACAATTTTCCCTCCTGTCCCTCTAAGGTGGCAAGTTTGCCTACCAAGCCCAACCTGAATGTAGCAAAGAGCTGCAAACACTCAGGAGTCTACAGAAACCAACTTTTCCTGTTCACCTCACTGGGGTGACTCAGGGCACAGCTGAGATCCTGAACTCCTTGGTACTTCAATTCCCAGGACTCTAAAGGGGGGCACTAATAATACCTATTTTTCAGCAGCATTGTGCAAGTTAATCCCTAAATATTTGTAAAGCACCTTGAGGCCAAAGCATGTGGGGCACAACAGAGGCAGTAAAAGTGTTACCATCATCATCATCATCAACTGGGGCACATTCCAATTAGGCTGTTCCTAGTGAAGTCTCCCTGGACCTCCACTCAGGACATTTTTGGTTTCTGGAGTTACATGCAAGCACTGTCCAAACCAAAAAAAAACTGGAGAGCTACATAGGACTTTTTTTCCTCAGCAGCCCAATTTTTCCTTATTTATTTTTTTTTCTGAAAAAATACTTTGCCATACCACCCACCAACCACATTCACTTCCAGGCTAATTATACTTTGAAAGACAACCAGCATAAAGATGATTATAACTTAGAGAGTCAAGGGAGGGCCTAGTCAAATAAACAGGATAATTTCCCTTGGTCTCTCACTTTTTTCCACTTGGTGATGAATCTCAAAGCCTGTATAGCCATACACCTTAAAAAGAACAAAACAATCTCTGTTTCCTCTTTTCTCCTTCTTTTTTGCTACCCCTATATACTTCCAGCAGCACCCTCCCCAACCTATAAATTGCCAACCAAACCTTCCCCTTCACCCTGGTTACAGAACAAAATGAAGCAATTCTGAATGACCCACTGCCACGACTTAAAAAAACCCAGAAGAATTAAAAAAAATCCAAGAACAAGAGCCAAGGGCCAGGTATCATCGGGGCCCTTCCATTTAAAATTCCAAAAGTGGGACAGAAAGCAGGTAGCTGTATCTCTCATACAAGTTCACCCATGTAAGCAATCCCATCCCACCCTCGCTTCCCTCCTGTGTCAATTCCTTCTTCTGTTCCCTTTCACTCCCCAACAGGACCATGGATGTTCCAAGGACAAGCATTGCACAGTTCAAGGCCAGGAATGATGCAGCCCTGAGCAAGCAGATGGAGCAGGTGGCATCCCTGTCTTTCAAAGTGGGGTTGGAAGGAGATGATCTTTTAGGCCCCTTCCAATCCAAACCACTCCGTGTTTCTGTGATAGTGAGGCCAAGTGACCTCAAAGAGTTAAAATCTCTTTCTGACTTTAGCACCCCCAAGCACAGGAGAAGGATGCCTAACCCTGCAAAGATCTCAGCAATTCCAGCTACCACTGATTCCAACAGAAACTCTGGGCATTTATTTTTGAGCTTTACAACATCAGGAAAATAAGTTACTAGTATCTCCGTTCTGATTATTCTTTGGTGATTTTCTACGACCCCACACCTTGTCAGTCCAACTGTTCTGCTTTGCCAGTCTGGTCTTACCTATGACATTATAAAAGGACATTCCTGTACAAACAGAGCATGAGCCTAAGTATCACTTTTTTCACAGAATAAATGGAATGCTGCACATTTGGTCTAGTCACTATATAAAGTGGTAAAGGAGGCACCCACAAAAAGTACCCCACAGACTTGATTATAACATATTTAGAGTTTTTTTGATATAATTGTTCTGAGATTGTGGTTTTTTAACTTACTAAAAAGTGCCACAATTTACCTAAAGGAAAATATTTTAGTTCAGTTCTCTACCATTATTTATTCTAGTCTGTTTTTCACATCTATATAGCTTGTATCATTATTGATACAGTTATATGAGTAATAACATGTATCATGCCTCTTTCTGCACACAATTCATATAAAGAAGAATAGGGTAGCTCAGCCAAATGACTAATTATTAAGGGTATATATTTTCAAAAAACAGAAATCAATTGCACATCACAGTCACTGACTGTGGTCATTCATTACATCTCTGCTGTAGATCCTGCCCTGCTTTATAGGAGACATGTCATTACCAAGAGCCAGTAAGAAAGTACTGTAAAAAAAAAAGTTCTAGCTCTCTGAGTGATAAATATGTTAGTGTTTTGCAATGTCCAATAAAAAAGATGAAAAAAGTCACACAAAAAAAGGAAGATGGAGCACATAACAGTGCTGGTTGGCTGGTTCAGTGACATATTGTTCCAATGCACCTCTTCTGGCACCTGTTCCTCATACAAACAGGTAACACCTATCTGAAGCACTCCTAACTAAACTCTTAGAGATTCTGACTTGATTATCTGAACACCATGGAAGACCCCAAATGCAGATGAAGCAGAGTTTCAGAACTGAAATACTCAAAACACCTAGCATATAAAACTTTCAAAGTAGGATGACAAGTAATTTTATACACCTAGGATGTTCAAGTGCCCTGGCCATAATGTGTTGCTTTAGTTGTACACTCTTAGTCAACTTAAAAATAAAAAAAAAAAAATCCACAAAAGGTCCAAGCTTTCAGACTTGGTAATGTCCATTGCCTAAAATCAAGCAGGAATCAGAAATAGGTTGTGTAAACAAAGAGGAACCAAAAAAAAACCCCAAAACTGGGAAACACAGGAGTTCAGACTGTCCAGTTGGAATGTGTGAAGAGACAGCATGAATCTCTTCCTGTTTACCTTCCTGAGTGCCTTACCTCGAGACTAGATGTTGAGAGGAATGAGTCTGTGCCTCTCTTGCCTCCATCTAGCTACCTGGACATCCTTCAATGACTACAGTGCATAACTTGTTAGCTGTTAACCATGTCCCATTCCTTACTATACAACAGCAAGAGTTTTCTTTTTATCTTTTAGGTAATATTGCTGGTATTTCACAGGAAAAAATAAAAATATGCATTCTAATTCAGATTATTGGCACGTAAAAGTGCATCCTGCTACCAAATGAATTAACATGTAATAGAGATACTAAAAAAACCTGAACAACCTGACACCAAAAGAAACACACAATAACAAAAAAACTAAACTATACTTAAATGGCCCAAAATCTATTCTTTAACTGATGTCATGTACACCCATTTCAGTGTTTCACAATTGCTTCTTCATTCCTGAAACATGAAATCATTCCAAGGGGACTCCAAGCTATGCTGTATTTTCCATGTTTCACTTCAATAAAATATTACAAATACGTTACCATGTAGTTGGGATTCTTTCTGCAATCATCATAACAAACCAATGTTTTCATAATATCGCCACAAACCACACATCTATTACCTCATACAAGAGCACAATGTTTTGGCAATGCAGCGCAAATAGCAGGAACAGCCTCACCGTCATCTTCCAAAATAGTTCTTTGAGCACATTTCCAAAAATCAGTAGCGACAAAAGCCCTGCCACCTCATTCCTTCCCTCCGCCCCCGTGATGGATGAGGAGACAGCACTGAAACAGGCACTGCCCTCTCCTATCTCTGTGTTATTAAGAGGATCTGGACCACAGTCATCCACAGCTAAATCGCAGTGAAGTCAACAGAGAACATTCCAAAATCTGGAGAAACTGCATACCTGAACACTCCAGAATCAGGTTTAAGGAAAACAGACTGTTTAATCTTTCTGTCTCGCACGTCTTAACCAAGTCATGGTGAGGGCTGGGGAAACACCTGAATTATACCAGAAACGTAAGTGGTGCCCCATTTTAATGTGAAAATGACACTGAAAATTACAGCAGAAAAATTCAAAGATGAGGTGAAAATTCTTTTTGCTTGTGGCCTGATGCTTTAGCACGTCCAAACCCTACAGAACTTCAAAGGAATCAAAGTCACTCAAAGCCTAACAGGGCTGGTCTTTATTTATGTGTTCAATCTACTATATTCCTTCCCAGACTTTACCCAAAATGGTTTCAAGCAACTTACTGTTAATAAGGATTAAACCTACTTAACTGAAGTATTTCCAGAGATCACATCACTATCAGGCCTGATTAACAGGTCCTGAAGTCTGCAGCAGCGAGGGTGCACTCCTCATATATTCTAAATATGACTATATATTTGTATTCTGGATTCCTTCTCAGTGAGAACCAGTGCATGCAAAATAAATTCCACAATTCCACGTCTTGTATACAAAGGGCATCACACATATCCTGCGACTTAAGCTATTCTCCTGAAATTATCTTAGTCTCACACAATCACACTTCAAGTACCCCATATGTCCACTTTGGTTATCCCTCCTTTGAAAAGCTAATAAATGTAATACTTAGATGCAACTGCATTTCATCTAGAAACAATTAATCTGCAGTACTTTGTGCCAGGAAAAGCATCAATAGGCATCGTTAACAACACTTCCACTTTATTTTCTTCCCGTCTAATGGGCCCAATCCAACACCCAAGTGAAGTCAATGAGAGCCTCACAATTGTTTTCAGTGGGAGCTGGACAGAGCCTCACGATGGCACATGAATGTGAGGTTTGTGCAAGGAGGCCGAGTGACAAGCACAGCCTCTGTTTATTCACACCACGATACTGCAAAGGGAGAGGAAGAACAAACTTCCCGGGATGTTCCCACTACCCAGAGCTGTTGAAGAGCCAGCAATAAAAGCTTTGGAGGTAGGAGCAAACACTGCTCTCTGGAGGTACTCAGTCCTTGTTCTCATTTCTAAAATGGGACTGACACAGTGACACTGGAACTGACACTGGTTCCTGGTGAAATTAAACGTCTACCTGTTACGCACTCTAAGTGTTTTTAAAATTAAAAAACACAATACAAGACCCACCCTTGATGCTACATAG
Organism: Hylia prasina; assembly: GCA_013397195.1. NCBI lineage: Eukaryota > Metazoa > Chordata > Aves > Passeriformes > Sylviidae > Hylia > Hylia prasina. Next base: position 395,912 of record VYXD01016810.1, read on the forward strand.
AGCCTCCCATTCACCTGGGTTGTTTCCATCTCAAAGGAAAAAAACAAGTCATCTGCACAACAGTTCTCAGTTACAATGCACTTGTCTTGCTTTATTGAACTCTACCTGATATAGGGTTTAAAAACGGCAAACAATTCATTTCAGGCACTCACTTTGACGTTTCATACAGATAAAAATAAGGAGAGGGAAAAACAAACTCTCAATTTTCCCCAAAATACCCATGGAAGCGGCGTATTTCCAAAGAGACTGGATGCATAAGCCAAATTATTAAAAACACTTAAAAGTATCCAGTAATTCTAAAAGGACCCAGGAGTTATTTGAACTTGCTGGCTCACATGCAATGCTTTCCCAAACAAATTTTCATTTCTTTACGAAGATCATGTACTCCTCCCACACACACGCTCATCCCTTCCTCCTGCTTTCGGCGTTAAACATAACGTCGGAATCTTTGAAAGTACAGATGTTGTGTTGTGGGAGACAAGAAATCCTGCTCACTTCTGGTGAGCAACAGAAAGCACTCTGAGAAAGCAGCAGCAAGGTAAAAACCAAGTCATACAACCAGAGAACGGCTGGCATGGCTGGCGTGTGGTCACCTCGTGCGTGGGGCAGTGACTGGCTGGGGACACGTGTGGACACCCTGTGATCAAAAAGCTGACTGGGTTTTGTAAAAGGACGTGTGAAAAGAGACTCTGCAGTGGCAGGCAGCCAATGAACGCTTGTTTTGGGTTGAGTTTAGAACATAAAAAGGCTTGGTTTGCTGCAATAAATGATCTTCTTCAAAGAAAGAGGGCCGCGTGTCTTTGTTCCCCATTGCTACATTATGTAGCCTTTGAAATGTAGGAGACCACTTTTTTCCCTGGGGACTTTCAAATCTGTACCTAGGGCTTCCTGGAAGGCACAAGTAGCAGGTAATGCTCCAAGGGATTTCCAAAGTCCTGCACTGACACATGCCTGACCTCGCTTTCCCTCATTCCCTCAATGAACCTGGCAGGCTGATATTCCATTGCCTTTTGGCACCTCCATACTGGAAACCTCACTTTTATTTGGGATTCTGAAAAGACAGGCCACAAAGAGAGTTGAGGTCCAACCATTAAGCCTTGTTTAATCATTCACACCCAGCTTTAGTGCAGATGCAACTGTAACCTAATGGTAACACCAAACTCACTGAAAATCACAGACATACCAAGAGCATCCTCCTCTGAAAACCATCCTCTCTCAAGCTTTCCATAGGCCAGATGGCTGAACTTAGTGGGAAGGGTGACAGAATGCAGCAGTTTCTTTAAAACCAACACAAAGAGACCAGAAAGACACAACCAGAATTTTAGTGGTGGAAAGAAAAGGAAGAAGAAATGAAAAAGAGAAGAAAAAAAAAAGGAGGGAGAGGGCAAGAGCTTTGCTCATCTCGTATTTAGAGCGTAGAAACTTAGCTTTAAAAGCGTAAATCAAATTAAACATTTCAGGAGTCTGGCTTAAAAAGCTGCCATTTTAATAAAAAGGGGGACAATTGGAAGGTTGTTTAAAAACTGTAGCTGCATTCTCCTACCCTCTGCCTCCTCCTTTTCCCAACCCTTCCTCCCACACCACCAACTGCCATCTCTAATTTACCTTGCCATGCAGTCATTCCAGAATTCCCTCCCAACCACAGAGGACTGGAGGAATCTACAGAAAATAAACTGACAATAAATACGATTATATTACCTACAGGGAGGAGGGGAAGCAACGAAAATTACAAAATTGTTGACATTGGTCAAGAAACCTTTCCCCTCTAAAATTTCAAAGAACATGAAGGCTGAACAGCAAAGGTCTCATTATGAATTCGCTCAGAACTGGTTGTTTTTTTTTTTTTACAGAGTTCCTTCTCCCCATCCCTGAATACAGGAGCTTATTCTTGTGCAATCATTAATGCTCAACGGCAGATAGGCTGCTATTTCCCACTCCTGAAGAAACCCATTTTATGACAAGCAACATGAAGAACTGCTTCATTAATCAGATGGTTAAGTAGCTCCAGTAGAGTTGCTGTAGGGAGGCATGGTGACACCGTGGTGGGAGAACTGGCTTTCCTTCCATCTGGATCATCATTTAAAGGGCCTCAGAATTTTCTTAAAATTACCAGGTTTATTGTTTTAATCCCCACCTGGGAGAATAACAGGACTCCTCATAAAAATGTAGAAAGCAAGTCTGACTGCATGTGGGGAGAATGTGAAAGGGAAAGAGCTGAGGAAGAGAAAGGATGGGTATAACAAAGAGGGCTGCAAGTCTATTTTCTTGCTGGGACTGAACACATTAATACTGTTAAGGCTTATTTCACACACATTTTTTAAATGGAATTTTGCTGTCCACACATCACGACTCAACTAAAACTAGGCAGAAGCTTTTAAGTTTCTGGTATCATCATCATTTTATCCATAGAAATCCAACTTTATCTGCCTTTCAGCACCTCGAATCTTCTCCACAAAAAGCCAGGCTCAGGATAATAAAATGTAATAGTTTAAAGCAGCACTTTCTTGAGACCACGTAACATTGCAGAAAATGAAATTTTTTATAAAATGAGAACGTAAATATCAATCGGTCCTTTTACTCACCCCCCTGACATCTTGGAAGCAAACAATCCAGACCTACTTACAAATCAGAAGTACATTCACTGAGGAAAGCATCCAGAAACATTATGAACTGACACAAGCAGCTCTCTAGACGCAGCAGCAAGGAACCTTTAGCCCTGTCTGAAGGTGTTAACAATGCAGGGCTAATGTGACACGGCACTAAATGGATGGCCAAACACAGAGGCTTTGTTACACGCAGGAGGTTGCATTTTTGCCATCTTTTTCCAAACATGCACCTAAGGGAAAAATACTATCAAGCCCTTTCAAAGAAGGACTTTCAAAGAAGAAAAGGAAAGAGGAAACTGTTTTGTCCTGCATATTTTAAGGACAATTGCTAACAAAGAGTGAAAGCCTCACAGATTATTGATTTTTCTCATACGATGGATTTTGCTCCGCTTAACTTCAGGGTAAAACATGAACTGGTCAGAGAACCAAATTAGTACATACCCAAATCTCCTAACTCTCAAAATTTATTTTATATAGCTATACATATCTCATAAATAGGGTTTTATCAAATGTTTTTAGTCAGTCTCATTTATTCTCAACCTTTAAACAGATGAGTTGGACCAAAATGATTACATTATATTCCTATAATTTATGGTATCAACTTTACTTTCCACCACTGCAGCACTAAAGGAAGACTGTGGTCCTGATTTAAGGCTGTAAATTCCAATCAAATGGGAAAGTGTTAAATTCAGAAGAGCTTTTGGTCCATTAACTTCCATGCTGATTTGACACGCTCTGCAGTGCTTGGGCAACAGACTCTGCCATACAACGTATTCCTAAGCAAACAGTGCTTTGTGTCATAAACCATCTGGGGTGTCAGTTCCAAGGGCCACTCATCTAAGCTCCTCTGATACACTTGGAAATGCTGAGGTGCAGAACAGAAACTTTTCCCCACGACAAAATATCTTTTGCAAGGGTAAGGGAGACGCAGCCATCAGAGGAACGACGGACACACAGAATTTTGGCTAAGGGTGTTGTTTTCATTATTCCACGGAAGAAAACCACTGGACAAACAAGCTTCCTAAAACACTGGGATTTTTCTAAGGTGCCAACGAAAGTGATACCCTTCATAATCTGGACAGTGCTCCCTTTCATATCAGAGCCTATAGCTGCAAAGCTAAGTGCCAAGCAGATGGTTGAAATCTGTTTTGTATAAAAAGTGTGTGCGCACACGCATTTTTTTCAGATGGGAGTTCTTTGTATTTATATTCAGGCCTAGGTTCTAGCCATCAAAACACTGGCACTGAAGCAATCATTAGCTGCACTTTAGACAACTGGCAACTAAGGTATTCACAGTTCTCCACAAAATGTTCAGCTAATACCTCCCAGATGTACAGCTAAGGCAAAAGATCATCTTCTTAAACTGGTATCAGTGCTTTGGATGGCCTTTCAATAGACTGCACATGTATGCAAAAAGCTATTGTATTTATCTCTTTTTTAAAATAATGCTCTGTTATGCTTTAAGTGTTTATAGCAGCTTTTAAAAACCCAGGCTTCCACATCAAATTCTACCCAAACACAACAGCAGAAACGCCATTCATCTTGTTTTCATTTTTCTAAGAAACATCGAGCAGGAAATTCTGTAGGTAATTTTAAGAGAAAGACTTTGTCTTTTTTATCTGATGACCATTTAGCTTATTTAAAAAGTAAATATCAGATAGGCTCAGCTGCTCTAGAGGAATCAGCTCCAGACAAGATGAACCTGTTCCTGCTACACTGGACAACTCATGCAGGTCACCTCAGTTGCAGGTACCTGGGTCAATTTCTAAGTGGGCTGCTTATCACCACTAACAGCAAAACCAGAAATGCTTACCAGCATGGGGCTCTGCTGTCTGCCTGGGCTTCTCATGGAATCAGTGAACAGGTGACAATAATTTGCCTGGTGACAAATTAACAGAGGTCACACTTTTGAAAACTGGGGTTATCAAACAAACGTATATTTGGAAGAAGGCATTTTCGTGCGGCGGTCTCTCTTTAGGCCTTGGTGGCCACAACTGGGAATTAGTACCTTAGGAAACACACAGTTTCAAAATAAAGATTGATTTTCTGTGCAGTGCCAAGTCCGCTAAGGTCCAGATGTTAGCTCTGGCATAATTCAGGGGCATTTTCAGCACGGGCATTCAAATCATTCCAATCTGCCAGGCATACATGTTGTTTAGGGGAAAAAGACAGTTAACCTGTCGTCAAAGCACAGCAACATGGAACTCCCAAACCCCCCAGATGTGCTGAAGCCTGCAGAAATCCCTCCTGATGCTTTAGAAAGTCTGCCGACGTTGCAACCCACGGAAGTTTGCTGCAGATTAAGGAAAGTCAGGATTCTGCTCAGTGATCTCCTCATGAGTCACTAGTTCATGCCACTGTGGTGTACTGGGGTGAAGAATATCAGCCTTTTTCACAGAGTTGAGCAGGATGTTAATTAATTAAGCCTACATTTTTAGGACCTGACACTGAACTCAAGCGCTACTAAGTCCAAACACTCAGAATGAATGGGAACTTCTTTAAAGGACGCCTTGCCTGGACCTATGACAAAATAGGTCTTTGTGAACACACTGCTGAAAAACTACAACTGAAACACTACGGAACTGGCCTAATCATAATCCATTATCTTGAAAGTAATGTCGCTCTTAAAAAGCTTATCAAAGAGAATAACTTAACAGCTTAGTCATGATATTCAAAGGCAACAGAGATCAAATCCACCCAGTACTGTTTCAGTTTATACCCATTTTCTCAACAGTGTGTGGTAAAGGATGCAACACACAGCCCAGATGTAAAGCTACCTGCAGACCTCAGCATTTCAGCTCCACTCCTACTGAGCATGCAGTTGGAAACAAGAAAAAAGAAGAACACTAAAACAGATTAGGAGAACTTTTAACATGAATAAGAAAATAATTCTTCCCTTTTAATAACCCTGTGTCATCTCCTTCATTTTGGATCTCATTTAAAAAGCAGATGTCAGACGTTTGGGTAAGAATCACAATGCATTTTGTGTCCTGCAGCGGGGCTTTTTGCTTTTAGGCTGGTTGGTTGCTCTGCTCACTGTGGCTGCCTACATTGCCGCTTGCAGTGGAGTCTGTTCCTCACATTAATGCTCTCCATGCGAACAATTTTTTCCCTGGACTCACCTCATGCCTAGTCCTCAGGTTATAAAACATGTGACAGGTCTGGTACATACGGCTGAAGATGTGAACTGTTCTCCAGGAGCAAAGTTTACCTGTTTGTAGCACACAACGTTTCCCAAATTACTGCTTACACACAGCGGGGTCTGCTGCCAGACTCCAGTTATCCAAACCTGCCTCCAGGTAAGGACTTGGCTTGGAAGTGCACTCAGGTAACTGGAGGGTCTACAGACAGTATTCCCTCCCAGCCCTCAACGACACAACTGTGGCTGCAAACATTTCTTTAATTTATTTTATTAATTATACTCCATAGTCCCTATTTTACATACTTAAGCGATTTGAATACTATAGTTCATCTTGCTAGAATGAGACATCTAGAAATTATAATTGGACAGAGAGAAGTCTATAATTTGCAGTTCTTAGGATATCAAGAAGGAAAAGGAGGGCGTCTTGAGGTTAAAAGACAGGACTATCAGTCTGTGTCTCTACTTTTTAAACTCACACATGCAAAAGATTTTGTGACAGCATTCCTCAGTTTACTCATCCATAGGTTGAGGCTAATCTTGCTTCTCAATCTAAAAAGCACAGAAATCTTCATGATTTGTATATCAATGCTTACCAAATGCTCTGAATTCCTAATCAAAAGACGTTATAGGAAGTATGAATCTATTATTAATAATATCAGTACTTCTAACAGTAAAGCAACTTCTACATACATGCCTGGGAAAAAAAAAACAAAAAAAACCCCAAAAAACAGAGAGAGGATACCCATACACATATATTGCTCAATTTATAAATTGTTAAGCATGGCTTCAGGACTGAAATCTCATTCATGAGCCATGCTAGGGATCTCTTACCTACTCCCTGTTTCTGAATTTTCCCCATACAAAGACACATTTATATTACTCTAAGCTCTAAGCACAAAGGCTGCTCTGTGGAATGGAAAGAAACCTTCTTTTTTTGTGTTTGTACAGTGACAAGCATAATGGGGTCCTGATTCAGGATGCTTGCACTCTACAAAAACACACTAAATCAGTGACACTAATACACATGAAGATTATCTATAAAAGAGATACATGGCATACTTGAGAGTGGCACAGCATTTTCCCTACACTCTGCCTGGTATTTCATGCAAACACCTAATGGGCATTCCCGAGTCACACAGCTCATTTCAGACTTCAGGCAAGAACAGAAAAAGTGAGCAGAACTTACAAAACATAAGCAAAGGAGGAGAGCCTTCCACTGAGAAATTCTGCCAAATTGTAATCTCAGTTGTTCAAACAAGAATCAGCTCCATGTTCATGGGGTTTTGACAAAGATGAGAACCAATAGCCTTCTTTAAAACACACCATAAATTTCTACTTCAGTGTCCAAAACCCAGGAGCAAAAAACGAATCAAAGCCTGAACCTGAAGACAGAAATGTATTTTCCGTGTCCCTGTTATATTCAAATTCAAAAGCCTAGATATTTTTAACAGACATGGAAAAAAAGAACTATTTGGCTTTACTCAGCAACTGCAGAAGGAAACTGTATCAAAAGAATAATGTTGCATGTTCTGTTTTCACTTGATTTCATTTAGCCTTTCAGTTCTATTTCAGTTCTGTTTCATTTAGCCTATTTCTTTTTTAAATAATCATCATGTTTTGGTGATTCACATTTCACACCAGCCCAGGAACAAGTCATGTAAATACAACACAGCAAAATGACCCAGTTTGTTAATAGGCATACAAAACGGGTAAGAACATCCTTCCCTCCGCCCTTACCAACCATCACCTTCCCACACATCTCATGTCTATCCAAAAAAGCCTCTGCCCCGGCGAGGCCATGGTATCAAAATCTAGGGATAAAAACCCTACGAACAGAAACCTGACTAATTCCTGGGAGAAAATGTTTTCAGTCTTGTTTTACAAAGTGAATGTAATGAGGACGCTCAGGGAATTTATGTGGAAACAGAAGACTTCTCTGCAGTCTAAGACAGCACTCAGAACTACAGCTCCCTCCCAGCACAAAGCTCCTCTGAAGTGCTTTAGTCCCAACTCAGGCACTAAAGGTGACTCACTAAAGGTCTCACTAAAGGTGAGAGTGCTTCTTGCCCTTCATTAAGCATTCTCTCTCTTAAATCAAGGAATACTTCCAAATTTATAAAAATGGTGCGCAGGGATGCACTCTGGTCTTTCAGACTGGGGTGAATTTTAGCTTCATCACACTCTGCTGAAGGGTAATCTCTTCATGCACCCCAGCAGAGAGAAATTCCAAACCACAGAGGGCAAACACAAACGGGTCTGTGCGGGCGGGTGCGCGCGCTCCTGAGATTTTCGGAGGCTCGCTGTTTTAAACGCCAAAAATTTGGGGGTGAAATATTTTCGTGTAACTACAGGTTTCAAAAAAAAAATAATAACAGCATTAAAAATTGTTTCAAACCATTACTATTTTCTTTAGTTTTAGTCGTCTGTAATCTACTGAGCTGGCAATGGCGAGTAAGTCCAGCCCACTGTCAGATGCCCAACCTCTGAGATGAATCAGAGAAACTTGGGTCAGATTTTTCATTCCTATATTCCTAAAACAATTAAGCCCAGCACCAAAGAAACCAAGGGGATGACAAACTGTATGGGTGTCTCGATACATGAACTACATCCCTAGGGCTTTTTTCTCTAGAGCTACAAAGGTCCATGAAGAACACTAGATGTAGACGATGCTCTTAACTACAAAAATAGCACATTGCTCTCCCACAGTTCCCTCACCACTAAAGGGAATTTTGAGTATTCACACAAGAAAATTAAATATCAATTTACTCTGCTTATATTTTTTTGCACCCAAAAGTAGCAGAGTTACGTTATGACAGGATCAAATGAGTAGTAATAAGATTATAATACAATCACAAAGAAAATTAGCACTAAGGCAACATTTTATGGTATGTTTAGGTCAAATAGACACCCACATCCCAGAAAACAAAACCAAACCCAAAAAACTTAAGATAGTCTATATGAACCTGAAAAAACACAAAACAAGAACTGCATGGCAAAATAAAATAAAATTATTACAGATATCAAAAAGCATATGCCAAAATGAATGTCAATACTTGGTCTTTAAAAAACCTGAGGTATGAAAAGGAAATTCAGCTTAAATCTAAACATAAATTTTAAAAATAGCAAAATATAAATACAATTTGAGAATTGAGAAATGTTACCTGATTAATCCCACAGTACTCTTAAGGGAAACAAGGTCAATGCCATTTCAAACTTCCAAAGCGAGCTGCAAGCTTTTCCTCATTTCCACTTTACCTCTGAGTTCCACAAGTCAAAAATAAGATCATCATGTTGGAATTACTTTTCTTCTTTCAACGAGGTGACAAAAGGACAAGTTGAAGAGAAGTGCCAAGCCAGATCAAAACCAGGAGGTTGGAAAACGTTTTGCCAATTTCTTTCAAAACAAACAGCTCCCCCAATACCATGGGAAGCACCTGAACTTCACACTAACAGCTGATAATTCCAGCAAACAGAATTCAACGTTTCCTTCTTAGTCTGTTTAAAACAACTAAATAAATAAGTTTCGCACCTATCCTAAAAAAAAAACAGGCAGCTTCTCTGAATTACTACTGCACACCTCACAATTTCCATTCACTTCTCACATTCTTTTCAAGTCCCATGGCCCCTGCAAGCAACGTTCGCTCACTGAAATTCTTCCAAAACCCTGTCTACATTTGCTGTCTCCCAACAACTACGGCGCACAGAACCTCACGCTGTCACAAGGACATGTGGGCTCAGGAACAACTTCTGGAGACTCCTGGCTTCCCAGCTGGCAGAGCAGGGCTCGGTGTGGAGGTGACAAGCAGCGTCTCTCAAGCGGAGGCTACGGCATGTTGGGCTCCCCGCGGCACCGCTGGTGCCTGGCCCGGGCAAGGACACCTGGAGCAAGGCAGCCCCTCTGGAGGGTGTGGGAGAGCTGGGACAACACCACCACCCTCGGCAAAGGGCGTGGGTGAAAACTTTAGGGTGGTGGTGTTTTGACAGCGGGGCTGTGGGAGGAGATGGGAATGGGACAAGCGCCGTCACTAAATCCCCGCGACTGCTCGCCCTGGCCCGCTGGCCAGAGCCACCCAAAGCTCCAGAGAAAAACAGTTTCAAAAAGTTCCAGAAGTTCTGGTTTAGGTAATTCTGTACAGTGGCAAGGATTTGCTTGCTTTACGGCCTTGTGGGTTTTAACATACTCGTATATGCAACATAATTTTACCTTTTGTAGGAAGCAGACTTCACACGCTTTCTACACTGGATAAAAATCCATAGAAACTTTAAGAGGGAAACACTCTGCTTTTAAGGATGCTACTTGTTAAACAACAAACTCCTTGCCATCATCAGAGAGGCACTACAGCTATTGATTAATTGCTGTGAGCACTTCTTTTCTCTTGACTACAGTAGCAGAATTCAGAGGCATTGAATATTTTCAGTCTGTACAGGTCAAACACAACAACATTTTCCCCCTTCCACTTATAAGCAAATTATGCTATAACCAGGCCTGAACAAGAAATTAATAAAATAAAATAAAATGGAAAGTCAAGAGGATGTCAGACTGACTTTTGCAACAGTTGTGAAGGCACAGGTATCTCACACAAACATAAAGTTACCCTATACTTCAAGTCTAGTATGAAAAGAATGTGAAGAAACTGTAACTGTACCTTGGGAGGAGACACTTTTTCCTGTATAAATATTGTTTAAAGTGTATTTTATACACCTACAGATATTATCACATTGCACAGACACATATTCCCATCCTATCAGGGAGCTTCATGTTTAAGCAACTCAACCAGATACTCTGTGCCTCCTAAATGATAAAGCCATAAATGCTCATTAAAGCTCCCTGAGAAGTAGTAAATATTTTGTAAACTAGTTATATATTTAAGATCTCTGGACAGATAGAGAAGGAAAAAACAATTCCTCGCCTATGTAAAGGTACCAATCAAACACACTATGCACATAAACACCGCAAGATGCTTGGTGGGAGACTGTGTATGTGTTTGTGTGTGTTTTAATTAACTCCTTGAATGCATATGATGAGCCAGCCACCCAGAATTAGTAATGCCAAACTCCCAATTTGATTCAAATGCAATGAATGCAACAGTCAAATTGTGCAGGCTGGTGTGTCACTCATCAGCTCTCTCATTTGGGCTTTTGCCTTCCAAGACTAGTTCACAATTTCAGCAACTGGTAAATTATTGAGATGTTCATTAAAATCTGTAATCTGTAACAGTCAACTTCTTCCTAGCCAAGCATAAGCACAACAAATTAAATTAGTGCATGCAGAACATTAATGAACAGTCTGCAAACACATTAATTCCTTTAGACTTATCTCAGAGAAATAAAACTGCTAATTTTTGTCACTGCAAAAAACTAGTATCTGCAACTTTACATCAGCACTCTACTTATTCCTCAAATCCCAGACCCCTAGAACCATAAACTTAAGCAATGAAGTCCTTTTCCCAAAATGTCTCAATGAAGTTAAAAGCTACTCAGCCCAATAGTAAAGCAATCTTTTAAATGAAAGAATTTACTTCTAAAGGTAGATTTTAGGAGAGTGGGACATCATTCTGAGCAAGCCGAGTAATAGGTATTATTCTTTCTCCAAAATTCTCAGCAAATGCAGCAGAATAAAGCTTTTAGGGTAACTTTAGCTAAGAAAAGCACTTAGGAATACGCAAAGTTTCCTTTTAAGAAAATGACTTCTCCATTTGACAGTGTTGGTACAACCCCAAAATAAATTCAGTGGGAGTCTGAAATGACTCGTGCAGTGCAGCAGTAAAGCAGCTAAGTATATTTTTCTCCTCCCAGCAGAGGCTTGCTTTACATCCTTGAGCCTTTCCTTTCTAAAAGCTGTTCACTAGAACAGAGAACGTTCCGAGAGCACGCTACCGGTGACTGCAAATGTTGAACTTGTCCTACTGTCCCCATCCCCACTACTCCCATCCACGCCTTTTGTCTTTTCCAGCTCTGCCTTTTTTCCCTGCAGAGGCACTAACCCACCCATCCCTCTTCTATAAGCACTGCAGACCACTTTACCTTCAACTGGCGGGTTAAAAATAAAAATGGAAAAAAAAAAAAACAAGTAAAGGAAAAAAACGAAAAAGAGAAAGGATGTCACTCTGTCTGGATGCCTAGCATAGCCTCTCTCTCAGTCTACAGAGAAATGTAAATATGCAGTAATTAATTTGGGTTTAAGAACATTCCATACACTAGGGATATTGTTAAGCAGTCACTTTATCTATTTTTCATTAATCAGATTTTATTAAGACATTAAAACTTTATGTTGGGCATTTCTAAGTTTTTATCATTCTGTAAATTTCCCAGCTGTCCGCGATGGTTCTGGCTGCATTGTCTCTACCTTATCCTCAGTGAAGTAAACTTTCTTTCTATTGTGGCCAGACTTGTTATATTTACGTATAATGACCCAACTTAAAAAGGGAAGGAAAAAAAAAAAAAAAAAAAAAAAAAAGGGAGAGAGAGAAAAAAAAAATCAAACAACAAAAGACTTATTCTTTTCAAGACCTTTAGAGACAATTCAGGGTGCCACAGGCACTCACACAGTACATCCCAGAAGTTACCCTTCCCCTGTGTAACACACGGAGTGGATTCCAGTTATAATATCTCCCTACAGTGTTGCTGCAAACATCATCCCCCTCACTGTACGCATTCTGATGCTCCTCTCAATCAGGCAGCTGAACAACCACAAACAGAAATAAAGGCGTGCAAGGAACTTCTCAGCAAAGGACGAAAATCCTCACAATTTTGGCACGGTAATTAATTATACATGTTAATTCACAAAACCTACTGCAATTTACGCGTGATGCTGAATGAATTAATGAGTGTTTATTTGTCTGATACTGAGGATCATTTTCATTCTAAGTGTGTAGCGTAAATTCCCCCCTGCTAATGGCCACAGACACAGAAGAGAAGCCCCCTGAATTCAGGTCTCTTCAGTTGGGGTTGACTGAAAGTTTCTGAAGTGTTTGCAGTTTACTGAGATACACTGAAACATCACAGGAAAGACAACGGGGAAAGAGGAACAACCTCCTGAGAGACATACAGATGCTCTGAGACCTGAACTGCAAACAACTTTGCCTGACAAATCTTTATCTCCTTGTCATTTGCTATTCAAGTTTAAAAACGAACAGTGGGAGACAGATAATAGTAACAAAACTGAAGTGGGACACGCAGACACAACAAGCTGGACCCCAAGCAACTGCAGAAATGCGCTCCAAGAACTGCGTTGACTGAGAATCCAAGGGAAGAACCTGCCACAAACATCTGAAAAAACAATGATCTGTGCATCGTGCATACACACACACACACGTCAACTCTGCAGGCATTTGTGGGTCTGAGGATCTCTGTGCAAGAGAAAGCGTGTCCTCGTGTCTGCTTCCTGACAAACACACACGTATTACATGGACAGTGTCTGGGTCTGTGTATGTGTGTGTAACTATAGTCAAACACACACAATGTAAACAAATGGTAATGATTAACAAAGGTACTGGTCTGTATCCCCAATTTCAACTGCAGAGGGAAAATAGTTTCAAAAAAAATATTTTTTTAAAAAAAATTGCATGTCCTGAGGTTCATTTTTACTGCTTCCCATTTCTGCTGCTTGCTATTATCTGCATGGCAAAAGGAGAGCAGCGTATTGATTATTTAACTAGAATGTTTACAAGAGCAAAGCTGGGATCTCTGAAAATGAAACGTATGCCTAGGGGCAAAAAAAATAAGAAGAGAGTAGAGAAGCTCATTCTAAGGATGATGGTTGCCCCAAATGACTTGTTTATATATAAAATTTATATAAATATCAATAT